>JANRGW010030909.1:0-79821 GCA_024733675.1 Psilopsiagon aymara | reverse complement strand
CTGAAGGGGGCCTATAGGGATGCTGGGGAGGGACTCTTCATTAGGGACTGTAGTGATAGGACAAGGGGTAACAGGTTTAAACTTAAATGGGAGAAGTTCAGGTTAGGTATAAGGCGGAAGTTCTTTACTGTGAGGGTGGTGAGGCACTGGAACAAGTTGCCCAAGGACATTGGGAATGCTCCGTCCCTGGCAGTGTTCAAGGCCAGGTTGGACAGAGCCTTGGGCGACATGGTCTAGTGTGAGGTGTCGCTGCCCATTGCACTGGGTTTGAACCAGATGATCTTAAGGTCCTTTCCAACCCTAACCATTCTATGCTTCTATGATTACATATCCAATAAGTACAGTATATTATCAGCATATTATAGCACTAATATCTATAATTACATAGGTTTATAGATACCCCATTACAGACTAGCAAGGCTCTTGGTTATATTTGAGATATGCTGCTTGTTGCATCACATTCACAAATCATATGGCACCTCTAATTATGTACATTTATAGATGTGTGCTATATTTATTGCGCACTATAGTATTTGCATCATCAGTCCAGGGTCATCCTGTTGATGGGCCAGCTGATGTTTATTTGCTTAATGTCTTTTGATTCTTTAAACATCTGTCTATTAAGTGGTGGGTGCCGTACAATGGATTCATCCAGTAGTTAGACCTGACTTACATAAGTGATTAAGCCAGTGAAATCCTGGTTTCCCTAAAAGCCACTGGCCAAGCATCCAGCTGTTTCAAAGGAGCCAGAGTCTCACCATGTATGGCTGGTGCTACAAATCTGCTCTATCCAGCTTATTTAGGAAGAGCTCTCTTTGTCAGATTGAGGGTCACTGTAGATGTGATCTCATCTCTCAAGTGAAAGGCTGGACAAGAAGCTGTAACACCACTTAAAATCTGGGCTGCCGGCTGCATCTCCTCTGTACTGCTTGCTCAAGCGTAAGGATTCCTGGGTCTGAAAATAGCATTGGTCTGCTGTGCTCCTTTGGTCCTTCCCCTAATGTCTATTGAATCGCTATTGTCTTTGTACTACATAATTTAGTTCTGGTTGAGTACAGAGTATTTTATTTATTTATATAGTCAAAATTTTTAAATGTATCTCTATGCATCTCAGCAGTACACCGGGCGCCAACCACATAAATTAAAAATAACAGCATAAACTTAGACAAAGGGCCATCCGTAAATAACTCCTCCTCAACTCACACCATTAACAATAGCCTTAGCTTGGAACAGCGAAATAGATGGGCTTTACAGCCTGTTGGGAAGGTTAATAAATCTGGGCACTGATGGACCAAAGGGGAAAATGAGTTTCTAAATTGAGGCACCTCCTCTCCATCCTCTTCGTAGAGATGCCTTGCCTTGAACTCTTCACCTATCTGGATCCTTAGTAGGAGATCAGATCCTGCTGGACAGCTTAGGGCTAGAAACGCAGCCTATCAGGGACATCTCACACTGCTACCATGCTGCAAACTAGCTGAACAGTCAGATCACACAAATATCTTATTTTTAAATAGCTTTCATCCGCAGCTTCGAAAGTGGTTTAATTTAGCACTATATTCAGTTATCCATTCTAAAACATATTAGAGGTAGCTGGATAGTCAGAAGATGTCTATTCACCCTTTTCTAAACATCAGGCACTTTTTATACGTGTCAGACTGAGCACCAAAATCACTGGTTGGTTTTGAAAAGGTAAGTCTGTGTGTGTGAGTGTACAGGGGAAAACATCCTCTTTAGAATTTGATGAAAATCAGTTTTAGTATTTTGTTCCTGCCTATGGCAATTTATGAAACACGAACGAGATATTGTACCTGTAGCAATGCTGAAATAAATCACTCCAAAAACAGAACTGAAATTTTATTTCGTTACTAAAGTAAATATAAAAATGCTTTAGCACAGTTTCAAATTAGATTGGGGTTTGGTCAAGCTTGTTATAAATCCAATGATTGTAAAGCAAATGGCTGGAGATGAGCTCTCAGTAGTGTTTTGTTGCAAACGCAGCTAATGTGATGCTGTGCAGTGCAGAGCAATAAACAGAGGGAAGCAAGGGGTGGATTTTGTGCCTGCCGTACAGGCATCGATGGCAGTGACACAGCATGCTATGTCCGGTTCTGCTGTACAGTTCTTAAAAGGGAGCTGAGGAAATAGAGAAGAGGATGGAACAAACCTCCAAAACTGACTCATGGCCTGGGGAAAATGCCTTCCTAGGGAGTAGAGGTTGAGTTCAAATCAGGGTCCTACAACCCACCTATAAATGAGGATGGGAGACCATCGAAGAGTTTACACCACAGGAGAGAAATGCCCACAGAAAGTGAAGTCCTCTGCACTGGCAAAGGAAGACCAGTGAGACACACAGTGATTGCTCTACCTCCCCAAGAACAAGGCTGACTGTGCTTGGGGTATCTCCACTGGTAGTCCTGTACCTGCGTCCACTCAGGGATCACCAGAATCAATTTGTACAGATGTGCCTGTGCAGAATGATATTCTGATACCACGGGCTCTTTCTCAGCAGCAAAAGCATATAACACCAACCAGCTGCTGGGAACAGATGCTCACATCAGAAAGATGGTGCAACCCACAGCAAGAAATTCACAACTGGCTTGGGTAGAAGCCTGGTCATCTGGGGGGACTTTGGGAGAGGCCTGACAAAATGAGACTACCTCAGTGAGCTGGGGTAGTCTCACCCTCTCACCAGCCTACACTCATCTCTTCTTGCTCTCATCTTGCAGAGCTGCTTCAGCAACAGGAGGAGTAACCATATCACTGCCAGAGCCAGCAGCAACTTGGATGGCTGGGTGCCGTGCCACCGCCTTCTCCCAGGAGAAAGTCCCATGTTACCAGTTAGCAATCAGCTTCAGCTAGCTTCTGATTTCCCGTAGGGTCTGGTTGAATTCTCCTTTGCCTCCAAAGGGCTTTGGTGGGACTCCTGCTGGAAAAACCCATAGGATAGTGCTTGCTTCTCGCTAAAGCTTTACTGCCCAAATGTCAAGCTCCCATCCAATTTCTGAGAAGGCAGGACTTGATCTCCTCAGAGAGTCACAAACCTCCGTTTAGCAACATGCTTTCTCTCCTCAGCAGGAACATTTTCAAGCTGGGAGCGAGGAAGGTACCTTGTTATTGTTAACCCACTTGAGGGTTGATTCAGAAATACAAATGTTATTGGAAAGGTGCTCATTGATATGTAAACCCCTGCATCAAAATGACCAATAAATTGGATCCATTCCTGAAGAGGGAAAATGGAAAGCACAATTGCAAATAATTTCATAGTAGGGGAGATGCCACAATATGTGCAACATCCCGGAACTGACAACATGTTTTCTATATGCTGTGCTATACCCTCCCCTCACAGCACCTGCACAAATGTAAATGAGCGTTATGCATGTTCATTAGCTGTACAATAAGCTCCAGGGAATGAATGATTCATTGCAAAATGGTTTCTTTTGGAAGAGAAAGAAGGTTTTGTCTAGTTTTTAGAAGTACCACCAGAAAACTCCATTTCTTTATGCCTTCTTTTGTTTGACAGCAGTTTCTTTGTTCCTCTCTGCTCTTGCTTTTCTAGTGCCAGTTAGCAGCAACATTTGGCAATGGCAGCCAGAGAAAGAAAGGAGAGGCAGAACCATTGTCAAGAAGGAAAAAGAAATGTGTACCTAACAAAATAGAATTTAAGCAACGTGTTTAAGCAAGCTAACCAGAGACACAGACATTTGAGGTTTAACTTCAAATGTGTTTACATTTTCTACTTATTCAAGCCTGTAATTTCCACTGCAGTTCTGATTTCTTTCTTCAAGGGGTCCCGAAAAAATTACCTCTGGTCACGAGAAGTCCATCCTGTGCACCTAGTTGATGCTTTGCTTCACAGCTGTGGTCTAGAAGGAGATGCTATTTGATGGATTCAAGCAGATACGTATCTGTCTGTGGAAGCTTTACTGAATGTACTGAGTGATCACCAACAGCCACTTATACACTGATACAAGTCTACAGGCTGCTTTTATCCCATCACCTGCTCTTAAATCAATGAGCTGCCCTGGGAGGCTATTCCGTGACAGCTGACATAAGGACTGGTACCCCAGCACATCCTGTGACTGCGGAACCCATGCTCTTGCTGAGTTGTGGGACCTAACATAGCATAGGGCTTTCGTGTAGCTACAAACAAGTGAGGTGTTTTGTAAGTGATCAGAAAGCCAGGCTTGCTGGCTGAAGTTGTTTGGGGGGCATGGGATATCTCTGAGCCCCCTGGTTCATTTGCACTTTCTGTACACCAGAAACGCCAGGTGTTTGGAAAGCTTGTGCACAAAGTGAATTTCAGATGAGCTTCGTATCCATTTCCAACATACAGTGCATGTTCTGGATATGGTGTCTGAGGAGAACTCTAATAATGTGAGAGGTGCTTGCGTTAAAATACTATCTATCTACCTGCCTTTAGTAAGCTATTTGTCCCATAAGCCCTTATAGGCGTTCAAAGAGACAAGTTGTCTCTTCCCTGGGATAAAATTCAGTATTAAAATGCACTGCTTGAGAAAGACACAGCCAGGCCTGAGGATTTTAAAATACAGATCAACATGTTTCCATGTTTGGAGGTATTTTTATTTAACAAGAAACCCACGGACAGGAGGGGAGAAGTATCTCAAGGGGGTACAGGAGGACACATCTGCCCACTGATAAATAAAAGGAAGGTGCTAGGCAGAAAAGAAAGACTTGTGCTCCCTCTTCAAGGCTGCCCTCGATAAGTTTGCAAAATAGCTTCACTAATGAAATGAGCAATAGGTGGTTGTATGCACAAGGTAAGAATGAGAACAGACACACAGAGGGAATCAGAAGCATGCTAGAGTCTGAAAATTTGCCGTTCACTTTATAATTCAAGGCACAAGAGGCATAAATACAATGTGATGAAAAAAATCAATGTGGGTAAACAGTAAAGGATACTTTGGGGGAGACTGGAGAGGAAAGGTGTAATTGCTGCTGAGGAATGTTTTGAAATAACTGAGATAAGAGTCATTAGGACAATGGTATATGGGACTGGCTCACAGTGATTCAAATCAGAGGCCAACCCTAGCTCTTGCGACAGATTAAAGAATGGCTTAAGCAGGCTCCTGGCTGGGATGGCTGAGATAAACCCAGCCCTGCCTGATCTCCAGAGGACAGAGCCGAGGTACCGCTCTCCCTTTCCTGGGTTTCTCTGCTTTCACAGCCCCGCCAGCACCCCTTGCAATTAACTGTGACAATTCCTGTGGCATTGCGAAGAATGCAGCGATGGGTCTGGTCCACCACACTCATTTTTATGCCTGTCCAATCCCACTGGCTTCAGTGTGGCTTTGAGTGCACAACCAGGCATCTACATTGCAGGCTGTTGGGTGCTGCTCTTGCCCTACATTAAAAAGACATTTAAATAATGTCCAAAATCACAGTATGACCTTTCTTGGCTGTATGATATGAGGATTGGATTAGGGATAGGGCTCATCTGGGAGACCATCTTCACCACCAGCAGTGGCAGCTTGGGACGGGGCACAGCAGCATCCTCAAGGGTCGGATCTGTTCTCAGCCCAAGTGGCTGGATAGAGAGAGTCCCGTTTTTCCCTCTGCTGTGGAGCAGGCATGAAGCACAGCAGGGCTCAGCCCACATTGGTCCACAATAAGGACTGGCAGGGGCCATCAGATGGCATGGCCAGCAGAGCTGCGAGCTAAGGCTGGGCTCCGCCAGGTGCTTGCTGGCTGTGTTTGGAGCTCTCACCTGGGGAGAGGCAGAGCCTGTGGTTCCACTAGATCCTAAAGTGGAAGCAGTTCCCAAACAGGGAGAAACAGATATGTCTGCTCCTAGCGCAACTGCTTAGGAAAAAACAGGTATTGGTGAGCTTTAAAGGTGCATGGTAACGGAGAGAAGGACATGTGGTGGGCTGGCAGGAGATGAAAAGCACTGACACGTAAATCCACATGTTTTATATGCCACACAGTAGTAAATACCATGAAAGTTTGAACAGGTCACTGTGGATGATTATGGAAGCACAGGAAACAATTGAGGATAAGAGAGAGACATATGTGAAGCGTAAAATGTCATTCTGGAGGAGGGAGGGACATGTTACAGAGTAGAAGGGAGCAAGAAGTAACATATATGCACACACACTGGAAAACATGAGAAAGAAAAACAAAGAATGAAAGAAATGTTGTGCAGAAGGTTAAGGTAAACAGGAACCTCTTCAGATATGCAAGGAAAAAGCTCTCAGGAGAAGACAGCAAATTTACTTGCAAGACATGGTAAGGATAATTTATTGATGTGAGTTGGCCACTGGTAAATGGAAAAAAAAAAAAAAATAATTAACTGTTTTCCTTAATATTCCCAAAGAAAGATAGCAGGAGAGAGGCCAGGGCATATCCTGCACTAATTTATATTGTGGGAGGACAAAAAACACTGGGAGAAAATGCAGGGAGCATGTCCTGACTGTCAGAGTGCTGAAGAAGGGATGAATCCTGGTAGGGAGTGGTGTGCCAGTGAAGTGAAGGAGGCCAGAGCCCCCCGAAAGCAGGGTGATGGGAGGTGGGTGCAGAGGGGGGGGAGGGGATCAGGGTGGGGGGTACCTCTGCGGTAGGCACCGTGGGGACAGGGCCATGAGAGCTCCTACACCTCCCCCATCCACTCCACTCTCAGAGCAGTCTGCTCAATGCCTTCTTGGAGCTTACAGAGGTGCCTGCTCATGGGAGGCCCAGCAGAAGTTAGGGACATTTCCAAAGTGCACGTTTGCCTTCAGGAATGCAACATAAGCCATTTTGCGATAAAGAGGAGGGGATGGAGTGGTACTGGAAAAGTTACAATCGGGCTGCAATCTGTGAAGCTTGGCAGCACTTATGAGAAGGGATCTGCCTCTCAGATGTGCTTTCCTCCAGCAGCAGGGCTCAGGCATTGCCAGACTCTGTGAAACTAGACATCAAATAACTCTGATTTGACACCGTAGTACAAAGCTTCAGTAGCATCTGCAGTGTTCCCAGGATGGGGTCCTATGCTAAGTACAATCTTCGTTCACATTGCCACCCCAGATGTGCAGGGATGGCTTCATTCACATTGCCATACCAGATGGGAGAGCAGCTTCAGCCCTGTCAAACAGTGGGAAAGCTCTGAGACATCCACCAAGACCAGGGGCAGGCCAGGATGGGAGCAGGGAGGGTACCCCCTCAAAAGAGTCCAGGCAGCCACTGGGAGGATGCTGAGGACAAGGGAAGGCAGATGAAGTGCTGGGTGGCTCTACCTGGAATATAACCCTGTTGTACACAACTTTAAGAATTAATGGGTTCCAACTTTACATAGCTTTTGTGACCAGTTTAATGAGCCAGTTTATCAGGCTCGCTTAACCTTCCCCTTAAACCTGTGCTATCAGCCTGTCAGCGACAGGGTGCTTTTTTTAGCCTCCCCTTTTATGTCTGTGTAAGCTTCAAGGACAGATACTGTGTCCAGTAAAAAAGATTGTGTTCGGGAGACTGATAAATAACCTGTACCAAAGACAGGCAGCAACATTCCTCATTTGGTTTCGGAGGACAACTCCCAGCTGCATCTCTGTGTTGGTGCCCTAAGTGCTAAAAGATAAGTGTCACTCATCCCCGCTCTGGATTTGGACCCTCACTCCGCAGGGAGTGCTGGGAACTGGCCAAGGGCCATGTCCTAAAGTTGCCTTTCCTTTCCCTAAGGATCCCTATTGGCAGCAGCACCAGCTGCATGCAGCTCTGATGGGTACTGGCAGCAGCACGTCTATTACAAAAATAGTATACTAAGTTGCTGGGGTAGAAAACAGCTGTACTGAAATAAAAGACTGCAGCACCTATTGATGCTTATTCTCTAGGTCAGCTCCTAAGGTTTCCATCTTGTTTCATCCAGCTAAATACGTATGTCCAGCTGCTTGCATAACCTTTGATGGTAAGAGGCAATCTGTAGCAAAAGCCCTGCTCCTGTGTGCTGCTTCCTCCTGCCAGGCTCCCTGCCCACAGAAAAGCCCTGCTCTTACATGTGCATTTTCTCCCCAGAGGCTTATTTCCTCAGCAGTCTCCCAGGATTCATAAACTATCCAGACACCAGTTTTCATCTCATGCCTTAAAGATTAATGGTGTCACAGTGGTGCTTTGGAAATGCTTGTAGGGCCTTCTGCTTCAGAAACTTTCAAATACATGGGTGCTTAAAGACCACCCTGGCACTTGAGGGAACCATTACCTCACATAGATAGAACTCACATTCCTCCTCACAAACGAAAGGTTCCCTTCAGACCTCCATCAGTTCACCTTCCTCTTCATGTTTGTGGGAAAGCTTTTCTGGAGGCAGCCCAAGACATTAACACAGGACAGCTATGCATAAGCTACCCAATAGCTGATACTTTCATTTTGAAACAAAAATGATCTTTTTTGCATGGTCAAAGTATGGATGGAGGTGAACAGCATACAGAGAAAGCAGTTATACCCCTGCCCTGTCCACACAGGGGTTGTCTCTGTTCCTGTGCTAAGGTATCTGACAAAACTTCCCTGTGCAGGTAATGTCTAGGGTATTTGATTGTTCGGGGTGGGGCCCGAGTTCCACAAGGCACAGGGAAGGAAAAATTTTGGGGCATCTCACTTGTCCCCACTAAAATAAATCAGAGCAGGAGGACAGTGAGATGTCGTGATTTCCCATGGGAGCCTTCCAATATGTGGGAACAAGTGTGCTTTGCTCGCAGGTCCAGCTCAGAGAGGCTGCAGCCAACCAGGGATCATCAAAAGGCAAATTCCAGCTTGGGTGGTAGCACACAGGAATTTTGGTCAGTATCTGAGGCACCACTTTCTCCTACACTGCCCCGGATATACTGCATGTGTATGGCTCTCTCAGGTTTTCACATGGCAACCATGCTGTGCCCCCTCTTGCTCTTGCTGCAAGGATGTTGTGGACCTGGCTGCCCAGAACCAGCGCATCCTTCCTCTGCTACTGTCCTGGTTCATGCACCCTGAGGACTGCAATAAAATTGGCTTAGTAGAAACAGCATAGGCATTCTGCTTGCTAGGCTCACCTCCTGCATGTCTGCACTGCAGGACTGGTCTGCCTTACCCAACAGCGAAACACTGGTGTCCCCATATACCTCAGCACCTTATGTCCTTTTAGACATCTGATATATCTGAAGTGGGCAGATTCAGCAGAGCGCCTGCTGGAAATTCCCACCCTCCCAGAATGGCAGCTGGGAATCAAGCAGGGTACCCTAGAGAATCTCGAATGGCATTGGACACCTATATTTAGGTACCCAAATCCCACCCAGTGAGTCAGCAAAGCCTTTCCCAGCAGATCCGCTCCCTAGCGATAGGGTGGGGCAAGAAAGATGGAGCGTGCCAGCATTTTCCTGCATGTCGCTGCCAAGCATACCCTCAAGGTCGCAGTCATGGGAATTCATGAGGAGTATGAGAGATAGGGAGTCCATTTCAACAAGTCTATTTTAAAGCATCCTTTCATCAGAGCTGAATCGTTGCCTGGAAATACTACAGGCTTGTTTGGGGATGCTGCCATTCTCAAATGGGTTCTTCAAAAGAAAGAAAAATAACAGGCCCTTTTAAATCTTTGTTTGCTTCTTGTTAGTCTATGTTGGATGTCACTTCTAAGTATAGTTCATTTCTAATTGTGCATGGAGTTATGAAAGCCGCCTGGGGGTTTTGTGGAAAAAGGATGGTAAACAATGGGTCTGTCATCTCCAATGTTACGGTACACAGCCTATGTGAGTGAGGAACACATGCATTCAGAATGAAAGCTGACTTTCCTTGGTGTATGTTGTCTTCTGGCTTCTGGATGCTTCCAGCACATTGCAGTGGCCTTTTTTGTTGTTGTTTTCTGGCTTTGCAAAGCAAGAGGTAAGTGACAGAGCCCCAGGGCATCTTCACCACAGGGAGCCAGTGGCCTGCTTTGACCACAGTTACCGAGAAACATGGGGGCTGCTGCAGCTTTCAGGTCTCCAGTGCCTGAACACTGTGTCAGCGGTTTAACCTCTGTGGGAGCTGACTCCTGCAGGGGGGGAAAAACCTCTCATGGCGGTAGCCTAATCTTGGGTGTTTGGGTTTTGCACCTGAAATGCTCTGAAGCATGTCCTCCCCCAGCTCTAAGAATGAGCACAACTTTGGTTTCACCCTTGAGCAAAAGAGAGAAGGCACCAGTGTCTTGTGCTTTATTAAAGCCAGGCCAATTGCTTGGGGCCTTCTTGAGACAGGAATTATCAATCTTATATATATAGTGGAACAGGCTGGTTTTGCCTAAGGCCTGAAGGATGAGCGAGGCCTTGCACTGTTTTGTGCCTTGTATAAACCCTCATTCTTTGGTGCCTGTGTGTCTGGGGAAGGAGCAAGCTTTCTGGCCTAACTGCTGCCCCTGCACCACAGACATTTCTTCCAGCAATGCTGAGGTGCATTGCACACTGAAAGCACACACACACACGCGCACACAGACACACACACACAGACAAAAAGTGGCATATGACCCTAAATACATCGTTATTCTGATTAGAAGGCGGAGCTTGGGAGCTGTCACTGTTTGTTTTATCAGTTCCCAGGGTATTCCTGTGCTTCTCTCACTCAGGCTGGCAGCCCTCAGGAGCTTGCACCTGTCCTGCGAGCTCCCTGAGCATCCCTGGGACCCAAGGCACCTACCGGTGTCGTGTGGGATCCCCTGGTACCCAGCACGGCCTTCACTATTCCACTCCAGCGACCCGGTCAGCAGGGGATGCGTTTTGATTCAGCGATGCTCTTTTGGCTCTGAGGCTCGGATCAAAGTTATGCGGTACCCAGAGCCCGGCAGTGCTGTACCCTGCAAAGCCGTGATCACTCTGCCAATCCAGCATCTCTGGGATCTGTTTGAAGGCTGTGGACTGCCAGGTGTCCTGTCAGTTTGGATATTGTCTGTCCTCCCACAGCCCTCAAAAAGGCAGCATAAAAGCAGAAATTCATATTTTCCTCTTGGCTACTTCATCAGAAATACACACACCTGCTGCCAGGCATATTGCTAGTGGAGGGGGATGCTGCAGTCACAGAGGGGAAGCCCCTCACTTTTCTATGGATGCACCGGGTCTGTGTTCTTTTGTTCAGGCTCAGAGAAAGAAATGGTTTTTAATGTTTCCTCCCATGAGAACATAGGATCTAATTCTTCCCTCCCTAAATCAAAAGCAGGATGAGAAAGCGAGAATCCGATTTTGTCTCATCTCAGATCTCTGTCTCAGAATACAGGGATTTAAGATCATTGTGCCTCAGTAGCTTCCAGCTAAGGGAATGACATCCAGAACAAACACCAAAATTGGTTAAAAGGGATCACTTACAGAATAAAAGCAGGTTGGGGATGACTTCTCATCCCAGATGAAATTAGTATAATTGCATCAGCCCTTTCCTCTCAGGACCAAGTTGCCATGGGGCAGTTTGTTTTGCTCTTCCTAATACACACAATGTGTTTTTTGAACTCATTCTCCAGTCACCACGGTACCTGACTGCTGCCTTCCCTTGTGATGCATGGGCAGCTGCAAGCGGCTTCTTCCTCTGCCGGCTGTACAGCCAGGGGAGAAAAAAGCGGCCCTGGCACTTCTTCTGTCTCCCCTTTTCATCAAAAAAAGATAGCTCTTTTCCTGTCTTGAAAGATAAGATCAGAGAGGGCGGGCTGCAGCCCTTGCCCCAGACCACCCTCTTCCTTGCAAGGGCAGTACATTATTCTGCAGGACAGAGATCAGCATCGTACGCTGATCTTAGGATGGTATTTTGCAACGATGCTTCCTTTCTGGCGGCTAGGCTTGGTGTCCCAGCTGTCTGTTAGCACAACTGCTACTTGTCCAGAGAGCTCGGACAGAAATGGATGACCATAGCTAAACAGGTACAGACTGTGTGTAAGTGTGGGTTCACTGGACTGCCAAGCCATTAGCTTTTGTTCATTTTGCTGTTTGGGAGGCACCTTTAATTTTGATTCTTTCTTTTCCCTGTATTACAAAGTGAGAAATACTTAGCATTTATGTAATTAGCTTGGCTACAATACAGACGTTCCATGATTACAAACTAAAGTCAGTAATGTGAATGGTACTTTTTTGTACCACTAGAAATTAAAAATCAGTTGCACTATGATTAGATTGATTCCGGGTGGTTTCTTTTGAGTAATTATGTTCAAAACCAGTCTGTCAGTCCAATTGCTATCAAATCTCACTTTATCGTTAGCATTTCACATGCAGGTGCATAGACAATATAAACCAAACATCCTACAAAATTACCATCCTTTTGTAGGAGTGAAATGCTGATTGTTTATTATCTGATTTAATTTCTGCTGGTTAAATCTGAGCAGTCAGATTTAGCAACATTTTCAGTCAACCTTACAAATATTTTAATACATTTATGTAACAATTAATGTGCAAAATAGTGCGGAGCAAAGTCTACTGCTTAAATCAGGGGGCCCAAGCCTCAGGGAATGGGATATCCTCAGGGCAGCCTGGCACAGGACCACACATGAAAAAAATCATGGTCCCCCTGACGTCTGTATGAAGGAAGGCAGCCTGGTCTGCTGGTCCAAGCAGTGCTGTGCTTTTGGAGAAAGGCAGCAGGCAGCATCAGCACATGGCAGCCCTTCACAGACTCTCCTCTCTGTGGGACCACCAGCAGGAAGGGCTGGAACCAGGGCACCCCTGGGATGAGCTTGGGCCCATGACCCAGTCCTGGATTTGTGCTAGTGCACCTGAAAGTAGTATTATGGCCCTTGAACTGTGCTGGCAGCTGTGAGTGAAGCCTGAGGCTGGCTGCAGAGCAGGAGGCTGGCTGCATGGGACGCGCTGCTGCTGCCCTGAGGTTTCAGCGTGCCTCTCCCTTCTCAGGCATGCTGAAACAAGATTGTCAAAGGCAGCTCATTTATTCACTGTGGGGTGAATTCAGACGGGCACCAGAACAGTTCCAACATAGAACTGTCTGCCTTCATTTATCAGAGATGCTGGATTATGTCAATATTGCCCCTAAGCTCTCAGTCATCTCTTCTTCAAGCCATGAGGCACCATTCCTGTATGAAGATAGGTAGAGGCAGCTCCTGTGGCAGCAGAAGGGAGCTGTGCTGGGCTGATGGAACTGGGACAGGACCCCAGCCCTGCAGAGCCCTACAGCCTGGACATTTCTGAGCTCCATAAAGAACACTGAGTGAAAGCTGGGACGGCTCTGGTGATATTGTTGTACAGCCACTGCTGTCCTGGATGTCTTGCTTCCCCTCTGCACAGCATGCCGTAGCTGGTAGTGATGCTATTGACAAAGAGGTGACTCATTTCCACCATTGACTCTCTCTCACACAATGCATCTATATCCTGTTTCATTTTACACCTATCCTGTTTGCTTAGCTAGATAGCATTACTGTTCTGTTTGCTGAATTTTAGATTGTATTGTAAGGAGTGAATTTTATATTATACTATATGTTAATTGCTCATTTAATTTTAACTTGGTAATATGTTTATACTGCAAACAGTTGGGAAAATTACTTATAAGACTGTTTTAACTGGATGTGTAACTTGAGGATACAAATTTAATATACTATACAAAGTCTTCTGGGGAAAACTTGCTGTGCCCTTACTGAGGTAAATGGGAGTTTACTTGAGCAAAGAAGCAGTTGTAACGCAGGTAGTATTTTGGGATTACTGTTTAATTACAATAATTAGTACTTGTAAGTCACACGCTCGGATGTTGTGCATCACCAGATACGATCCTGGCTTTGCCGCAGATGGGCAATGTGATGTTGAGCAAGGAACGCGCATCCCGAGCTCTGAATCTCTTACTCACCGCTGCAAGGAGTTACTCATGCTGCTCATTTTGCAATAGGAGTAATGAGAAGAGGAACGCCCTCGTTTTCACTAAATGCTCAGAAGTTCCCGAGGTGGAAGGATGCTATCAGGGCGGAAGACACATTGCTTCACTTACATAGCTTACTTTCTTGGCCTGGGCTAATGTACTGCGCCCAGCAGAAGCTTGATACCAGAGCGATGGGAGTTTTGTGCAACTCTCTGCCGACGCCCCACTCAGCCACCTGCTGAACCTCCCTCCATCAGCCAGAAACTTCTTACGTTCACTCTCATCTTCCCAACCCTCTGCCTCTCTAGACCGCACTGAAATAGCACCTATGAATTGCTCCTATACTTAATGTAATTTAATGGAGGAGCTGAGAGAGGGACAGCAATGGGGGAAAGATCAGAGGGAGATGTTTAGGTGCTACTGCAGACCTTGTCAGCCTACAAGGGGCCCCACAGCAGCCTGGGTAGACAGTTTCCGGATTCCCTGCTGTGTCTGCCCTATGTGGACTAAAAAGTTTCTCTTCTGTCTCTGTTTCTGTGGTGGATCTTGGTATTGCAAACACTGATCAGATGAATGACAATGAAGGAGGCTGTTCAGAGCACCTGGAGGTTTGGTAGCAATAAAGTTTTGCTTGCTGTGAACACTTGTATTTGAAATTTCCAGTTTCAGTGTGGAATTACATTTTGACCTCATCAGCATACCTGACTTAGCATTACTAGCAGATTTGCTGGCCCTTTATTTAACGTTCTGATCTACTGTTTGTTTCAACTTCAGCAAAACCCTTCCTTTTCTCCAATAAAGTGTAGTAGCCAAGCTAAACAAATATCAGAAAATCCTTTCAACTGTGTCCACTTCTTTTGTCTGAATGCCCAGAGGTTTCCACACCGTCACAGCACTGCTCCTACACTGCAGCCTTGCAGCAAAGGCACCTTATTTCTACTTATCCCTGTGGTTAGGGCCACCAAGAGCCGCACTGTCCCAGGTCTGGAGGAGTTTGACTTCCACATTTCCACTCACCCCTAAGTAAGTAGAAAGGAGCACTCTAACAGCTTGAAAACATGCTCAGCTCTGGACCGACAGCTTCCCTGCTTTTCCACTGGGAGCTGTATAGGAAAGGGTCCTGTATGCTACTTGGGAACAACTATGCCTATGTGGCAGAAGGAAATCTCTCTGGGTTACCTCTTCCCTTCACCCAAACCACCCAAGAAGCGATGTCCATAAACTGAACCACACGGTGTTTCACCTCAACATGAGGAAGAACTTCTTTACATTGAGGGTGGCAGAGCACTGAAACAGGCTGTCCAGGAGGGAATGTGGGGTCTCCCTGTCTGGAGACATTTGACAGCCACTTGGACATCTTCCTGTGCAACCTGCTCTAGGTGGCCCTGCCTTGACAGGGGGGGAGTTGGACTAGATGTTCTCCAGAGGTCCCTTCCAACCCCAGTGACTCTGTGATTCTGTGATCTGCTGGAACTCACCTCCCTGTGCAGGCTGGAAAGCAGTCTGGGAAGCCAGGATGAGTTAAAGGATGTGGGAGGGGATGTATAGTAGAGTATCCAAACCAAGACAGGCTGCAGTGAAAGCGGCCATCGGGAGACACAGACACCACTGGGATGCACCACTCTGCACATGACATGATGTCCAGGTGGATCCAGGACATCCTGGAGGATGTCCAGGAACTAAGCTTTCTACAGCACTTTCGGGGTGGCAAAAATCTGCCCAAAGAGCTGCACTGAAGCATGCATTTCTCTACTCATAAACTGGAGGAGGGACTGGAAATGGCAGCTGGGGCAGCTCCCAGCAGTCCCTCTGTGAGAAAGCTCACATGCTGTCTGGCAGGCATGGCCAAGACCCATTGCTCCCACAGTGTCACCTTACTCTGTGGCACGGTCCTGCCTGCAAATGGATGTTGTGCCTCTGCCACACAGGTTTCAAGCAGCTGCCCCCTTCCCTCTTCATTCTGCTCTGCTGACCTGGTTGATGTCTCCAGATCCTGGAGCTGCATCTGCAGGCATGCCTGCAGCACAGCATCACATCCTCCTAAGTCAAGTGCAAAGTCAGAGGCTAAGCAGAGATTAGAGATCAGGTATTTTAGTCAGTGGGCATACTAAGAACTTGATCCGAAAGGCTTGACCTAAAATAAACAACCCATTTTGGATCAGGTTTTACTTGTGAAAGACAGACCTCCATGGACATAGAAGAGAAATAAGAGAGGAATGAGGCAAGGGTCTGGAGCAAATCCTGCACGGTCATGCATGGCAATAATACCATACCAACCAACATGGATTCACTAGTACTCATGTTTCTCGGTTTAAACAATGTGCTTTGGTTTTCCATCTGTGTAGCTTGCAAGTTTCTGCTGAGTTCCTGTGGGACTGTTCCATCAGGCTGGTCAAGGAAGAGAAAACTCAAGGGAGTAAATGATTTTTTTCCCAGTGGTTTCATTGGTTTTTGTATCAGGCTTAGAATGTTGCTGATGCTAAAATTATATGCAATTTTGGCTGCACACAATTAGCCATGCCCTTTAGTAACTTGATCTCATTCTTTCACAGAACCAGCAGTAAAACCAGTGTTGGGGTGATGCCACGTGATGACAAGCCATCCTATTTACACCTTAATGGTTCCAGAAGACAAACTTCTACTGCTCTTGCTGAAGAAAAACAGGTTCCTTTTAACGCCAGCAACCAAATCCCACTCTCCTTCGTGGTAGTGCATCCTCTCACCCCATCCTCTGGGCTGCTTTGTGATATCAGGAATTCCCATCAGGCCTTGGCCTTTGTGTAATGACCTGGGCAGTAAAACATCTCTGGACTGTACCAAGAGTTCTTACATGGCTAAGGAGGGGGGCACTGATCATAGCAGCAAATCCAGTTCCCTGGCTAAGGTGGCAAGCGAGAGTGGGGGTAATCAGTCATCCCTTGACAGCCTCATGAACACCTTCCCTTGATCATAGCCTGAGTGGAATGATTCCATTGCTACTGGAGTTTTGTAAAATTTCTAGTAGCTACCGACTCAGGTTGTGGCCAGGATGGAAATTTACTAATGACCAAACCCATCATCTTGAGACCCTATAAATTGTGGTCCTATGGAAGGCCCTTTGAGCTCCACTGGACGGCAATGGATGGCGACCAGCATCTCCCTCTGAATGGCACACATCTCAGAGCTCACAGACTCACAAGTCTGCAATAGTCAGAGAATCAAGAGACAGGATCTATTCTAAAGTCCTCTGCTCATTAAGGTTTGGCCCTTGCCCACTGAGGAACGACAAGACATTAGACTTGACTTGAGGGAAATCTTTAACAAGTATATGTTTACATGACTTTATGTAAACGTGTGTGTTTAAGTGTATAGAGATTGTTACTGTAATTGTAGTAAGCTCTATTGATTCACTGTAGAAGGTCCACCTTAAAACTGCAAACTGCTGCTTACACTTGTAACCCTTTAGGTGTATGTATACCATTATCCAAGTCTGAGACTAAGACTGGATTGAACCGCACCTAGGCTCCTTTGGGAGTTCAGAAAGCCAGGGGGTCCAGTCTGAGCCTCATGGCTCAGCAGTACGGTCTCCTTATCCTTTTCAATTTCAGTCTCTATACAAATCATTTTAGCTGAATTCTCCCCCAGTGCTTCTCTATGCATTCCATTAGACATGAACCGTTGACCAAGTCTGAGACTAAGACTAGTTCCAGCCACACCTAGGCTTCCTCCCACGAGACTCTACCTTCCACGCTGTGCCCTGCACTGAGTGTGCCTGCATCATCTCTGCTTATAGCTATTAGTTTTGTTTTTTCCCCTGTTACTGTTCTGTCTCAAGAGCTCCAGCAATCTGAAATGGTCTGGAAAACATGCTGATCCTTCAGTCGCTGGTGACAAGCAATTTCCAATGTGCTGAAACCTCTGGTTTTGCCAGGCACAGAACAAAGTCTCCCACTGTGTTATTGTGGCGGAGAGGGTCCAAGGAAGAGCCTCTCCCACGGGCAGCCTGTGGAGCAGGTACACAGGGCTGGAGCTGCCAGGGCCCCGCTGCAGGAAGACCCTGGATGATGAAGACCACAGGCAGCCTTCACAATATGGAAAAGTGTTTTTTGAAGGCATGCTTGTGATGTGTTTGCAGATACCTGTTGGAATCCTGCGTAACCAGTGACTCCTCACACATGCCTTTTCTGCACCTTTCCCTTGGTCCTGTTTTCCTCCTGCTGTCCTGGCACCAATACTGATTCCTTCCCCATGCACTTTGTGAGGTGAGAGCTTAGCCTCAGTGCTCTCACCTTCGGCTAATGTTTTTCAAAGTAAGTCGGCTCTCGAACAACTTCTTGTTCAGCCAGGTGGCTGCTGAGGCAGTTATTCTTAGTAAGTAACCCCCTTTTAACTCCACCCAAACCCTGGGATGTTTTCACAGCAAGCCGTTGTGACACAGCAGGAAAGTGTCATTTGGATGCTAGGGTGATGGGGCAGGAAAAGAAGAGAAGGACATTTGTTTTCTGTTTCCTTTGCTGTGATTGCCAGCGGCATACGCTTTCTGAGTTAGAGCAGGGTCTCTGGTTTTGGACACAGTAAGCAGAACAGATTAAAAGGTAAACCCTCACAGTGCCTTGCTCTCAGACAAATCCTGCTCTCTCACAGCATCATTGTTGTCTCCAGGTAGTGGAAGGCTTGCACTCACGCACTCATTTCTCATCCTAATTCTCCTGCCCTGGTGTGCCACCAGTTCCTCTCCCTTCTGGCACGAGGAGGGGGTGTCTCCAGGGCTTCCTGCCCTTGGGCACCGTGCCTGGGCTGTTATGCCAAGGTACATTAGAGCAGCTTTAACCCTGTTAACTCCACTAATCCCTCCAGGGTGGGAAAACATCATTTAATGGGAGTCATGCAGCAGTGTGCAAAGACCATGGTGGCAGGAGCAGCAGCAAGATAGTAGGGACATAGCAGAGGTGCCACAGACCCCTAACACCCGTGTGTTACCACTGGTGATAGGTTTCAGGGGGCTCCTGAGGACAACCCTAGCTGAAGGCAGCAGAGGTCTGAACCCAAGGTCCCCAGGGCTGCAGCCACATCTTGGCCCCTGCACAGTGTTCACACATCATCGCAACCACTGTCTGAATAGAGTCTCAAGCTGCTGTTTCCACGTGGAGGGTTTCTTTCTTCTTCACTGATTTATGGAAGAGAGTAGGGTCTCCTGGCATCCCTCAGGATTTCTAGGAAAGGTATTTAAAAGGAAAACCCTTGGATCTGTAGGTTTCCATCAAAATAACAGCACCTATGATGAGAGGCAAAGTATAAACGCTTAGGCAAACGAAGATAAGCATTGGTGCTGTGGCTGTCTATTTAAATCAGGTCCCAACAAACATCCATCTGGACAGAGGAGACCCAAAGCCTTTCTTGCTTGTGAGCCTAAGCAGAAGACCTTTGTTTGAAGCTTTTCCCTGCTTTCATATGTCACAGCAGCAGTGTGCTCCGGCAGTGGAGGGCAGCTTTTCTCTAATTTTAGATCTTTCTCTCAAAAGATGGCAGCTGACAACGGAGACAGGCCTCTGAAAAGCGCGGATTTGAAGGCATGCCTTTCTACTAAAGACTTACAAGCTGTGCAGCACGGCGGTTCCTGCGAGATCAAACCAAGTGGATTTCAGGTTCAAATCCCAGCCTGCTTTGAGGTCAGACTCCAGGCCGTGTGTCCTGAGCCGCTCGCCAGTGGAAAGGCAGGAGACATTTTATTAGCAAAAAACCACAAACAGTGAGTGCTGAGGAGGGGGAGCAGGAGCGAGTTGTAGTGTGTGTAAATGCCTTACACAGAGCTAACCCACTGAGGGAGTCAAACAGATGCTTTACAGTCTCCAAGGGCTCCTGGCTGGATATGTCAGCTTCTGAACAAAGCCTGTGGTATCTCAGTGAGTCATGTCAGGCAATGACCCATCCTGCAAGGTTCAAGGCAAAGTTTCTCTGTTCCCCTCCTGAGTAGCATGTTGCACCTGAGAAAAGGCAGAGCCAACCCACAACAAGGGTGGGGGTAGGAAACAGCCCCACCAGGTCACTTATGATTCCCCATTTTTGGGTCCATGATGGGTCTGATGGGCTGCTCCCATCTGACTTGATAGCAAGCTTTGGAGATACCTCAACAAGCTTCTTACAGCATTAGTTTTGGTTGTTAAGACACTTCAGTGAAAACCTTGATATAAAACCAGAGCATTATGACTGGGTGGCCTCGTGACATGTAGTATTTTGCTATTTAGGGCAAAGTTTGCAAACATACAGAGTCAAAGTGGGCAAGCAGAAACTGGCAGCTGAGTTACCCTTATCACAGATGTGTCACCCATGGGGTCCTCCCTCAGGGCAAAGTGATGCATTCTCTCGAGGGCCCTTTTTTGGTCATTAGAAGGCAATGCAGAGCATCCATCTATGTACCTGTCTAATCTCACTCTGACCATTGCTGCGATGCCCAGATAACAGATCAGAAAATTAGGGGTTGTCTAGAAAGACACGGGTTTCCTTCTGAATGACTTCCGATAGGGAGTGGTCAATCTGCACAGCACAGAGAGCTGCCCTGACAGACAGGCAGCCGTCTGGAGGCCGAGCTTCCAACTCCCATATACATTCGCATTCACTTCTACGTAATATTTAGAAGGAATTTTTCATTGGACTTTGTTCAGGCACACATTCATCGTAGATCAATGTATTGCAGGCTTTAAAGGGATGCTGTTAGGCTAAAAATAATCTTGGCCAGTTTCCCTTTTGCAAATCAGTTTCTGATGGCCACATGAGCTGAATGGGAAATGACTGTCTCTGTTTTGCTCTCCTCCTGCACAGGAGATGGAGACAGCAGAGCCCAACACAGAGCTCCCTTAGGAAGGCCTGATGCAGGGGAACATCCCACAGCACGGTTCAGAACCGTGGACCTTAAGCATATTCTTTCCAGGATGTTGAGCAATGCCTTCTCTAACTTAACAGAGTGAATTTTAAACATCTAACTAAGCTTTCAGCAGCATGCTGTCAGCCTTTGTTCCCACTTTCTGTTGTAAAATATAAAGAAAAAAACAAAGAGGAAAAGCTCCTCTGTCGCCAGGACCCCAGTCAGTTTTCCTTTGCAGTCTGATGCACAAGGCTCTACTGTAGATTTGCAAATGCTGATGGGGACTGTTCATTTACATCAGAACATGCTGTTTGCAACTGATTTTTTTAAGCCCCCCTCTCCTTCTCTATTAATCCTATGCTGTGAAATAAAATTGTGCAAAAATGATGCGTACAACGATTTAGACAGCAAACTAAGTAAGTGACTCGGTAGGAGATGCCATCACTGATTTAGCCCATTTTGTTTAGCCAAGGAGAGAGGAAACATTTCCTCTAAGAAAAATCATTCTCTAAAGAGCAATGGATGGGGAAGAGGGGGCTTGTAGGCAGTCACTGACTGGGGGCACTTATGTACAGGTAGTTGCTTTCCCTTTGCAGCGTAGGGAGCTATGTGTGTTACTCCGCCATCCAAAGAGGAAGAGTCTTACCCTATGAAGGGGAACTTTTCCAGTGGTTCACTCTCTCCTACCAGATAAAAGCAAGTATCTGCCTTCATCTTCTTCCTCTCCTTAGACACCGAGTGCTTTGCAGTGCCAGCCTGTCTTCAAAATAACTTGGGAAGCATGCCCACAAACACAACTTGGCAAAAGAGGGAAAGGGAAGAGTGCAGTGCAACCAGACGCAGCAGTGCTGTGTCCACCCTTAACCCATGGTTCCCTCTGGGGAGCTGTATCCTGCTCAGTGCCCCTGGGATGGCTCTGAACCTGCTGCCAGAGATGTTGCTTGTGATGTTTGTGTCTCCTTCAGTGCCAGTGCCACTGGCTGAGGACTGGCACTGCTCTGCAATCTCTGCAGCACCAAGCATGCTACCAGCTCTCATGAATCATCCGCGTAATAATTAGCAGCAATTAGCAACTTAATGGAGAGTCTTTGGGGATTCCTAAGTGTGCCACATGAGCATGGTTTTTTTAGGATGGTGGAAGCTGAGAAAGCCCATAAGAATGCTGGTGACACCTGATTGTCTCTGTTTCTGCACCTGCCTGGACGAGTTTGATTGCATACCAGGGGAATGCCACCTGGCTGCATGTGGTGGCAGTCCTGGCCAACCCCAGAGCTATGGAGGACCTCTGGCTGTGGCCCCCTCAGCCCTTCTCCTGGCCATGAAACCCATGCATGAGCCCAACATGGGCACAGGGGCAAACTCCATAAGGTGGAGGCGAGCTCAGCTGCTTATCTTGGAAAAGAGGTGGGAAAATGCAGAGGAAATCAGTTTAAAACTGGATTAATTTCCTTTGCCCCAGTTGGTCCTCAGCTCTGCCAAGGCTTCGGCTCCTGGGTGGCATTAGGAAGTGACACAGGGCTTCCTTGCTGGGGGCACACGGCATGACGTCCTCCTCCAAAAAACCTTGACTGGTTTAATTTCTCATT
Organism: Psilopsiagon aymara; assembly: GCA_024733675.1. Taxonomy (NCBI): domain Eukaryota; kingdom Metazoa; phylum Chordata; class Aves; order Psittaciformes; family Psittacidae; genus Psilopsiagon; species Psilopsiagon aymara. The sequence goes on along the minus strand of JANRGW010030909.1, from coordinate 57,633 downwards.
CTGAAAATAAATAAGCGTTCTCAGAAGAGACAACGGAGCCTCCCTGAGGTTGTTACTGTTGGGCAGATTTTTGCAAGTCATTAGGAACCTCAGGAAATTGCTGATTAAATGTCTGAAAATGCAGATTTCCAGTGTCCCAGTAAACTGAGCGTAGTAAGCCACTGTGGCATAAGCATCTTCATAATGATGTTTCTGAGTAACAGGAGGGGCCTGGGGTGTTTTGATTGCCTTAGTTTCTAAACAAATGTAAAGCGATTTGTACACGTCCTGGATGCAAATGACCCCTTGCAGAAAGGCTGCCTGACTCTCCTTGTGGCTTTTTGCCTCTGAAAGAAGGAAAAATATCCCATTAACGCTGGGCCATGAGTGTGGCACTGATGTTGAAAGGGGTTAAAAATCTAAAAATGGGCAAGTATGACGGTCTGTCCTGGGACCCTAGCAACAGGAATGGAAAGTCCTTAGGAGAAAAATACTGTGAGTGCTTATTTCATGGTCAACTGTTGTTTCAGCAGGACCCACATCAGGATGTAGGGTTGTACAGTAACTCAGAGGTAGCTGATTGGATAAAAGTATAACCTCTAGTTACCTTGGATGATTATGGTACTAAAAGCCACACCTGTAGGAGGGGATTTTATATGTAAATATAGGACCACCCTGGTATAATGACCTGGATAAGAATCAAGACATGCATGTTTGAGGTTTCCTTATGTAAAGCGCTGGTAACCAATCACCTATTTTTATATGCTTCCTCCCTTGTTAGCCTTTTGCATTAAAGGCTTTACCTGTTTCCTAGAAGGCATGGGCTGTGCTTGGTGCCTGGCACCCTTTTCTGCAGAATCATAATAAAAGCAAATATCTCAACCCAATGTCAACTGGCTTTTCCACACTGGGTAAAAGAACCCTGCTTGTGAGACAACAGTATTAGCATGTGCCCAAGACTATAATTAACACAGACACTTACCACTTCTCATTTTAAGCAGCACCTTTGTACCCGTGAACCTCTCCCAGTGGCTGGGTTACTCCCCCGCTGATGCAACTTGTTAAGCACTCTTTGGTGCAGCTGAAATTTGTCAAGATTTTTGTGCTCTGTCACTGGCAAATGACAAGTGACATGGAGACACGTCAATAGAAACAGGGAACTGCACAATTACAACAGCTAGAGAGAAAGATGGCTCTTAGGTCAGTATGTAAATTGCTGGGTTTAGAAATTACACGTTTTTCCCTTTCATGTGGGATCTTGTCTTATCTTTCTGTAACTACAGGCATTTGGCTGTATAATATGGTCTTTCACTGAACATCAAGTTATTTAGTAACGTTAGCAGCAGTTTCAATTGCACAAATTGATCCAGGCATTGGAAATTTAAAATAGAATTTTTACCTTTATTGCCTGGTTTAGTTTCTACCCATTCTCTGCAGGTATACAGGGAGCATTAGTCTTGACTATGTCATTTCAGTCGCAATTCCAGATCACTGCTTGCTTGGGGTAATTTTAATTGAGCTGGTTGAAGGTGAAGCTCCCTGCAATGAATAATAATACCTGCTCTTTTGGAAGAATGACAGAGATAAAAATAGAATTAATTTGGAGATCTGGTCCTGTGGTCTAGCCACTGGGCACACATCCTCCAAATTAGATAGGACAGAATGGGAACTCAGTTGAAACTACCAGGCAGCTGATTCAAAATAAATGAAAAGGAATGCTTTCCCATACTGTACGTAATCGAACTGGGGAACTCGCTGCCACCAGATAGCGAGGAGGCCCCCAGTATAAACAAGTTTCAGCAGCACTTGACCAGAGTTAGGAAGATGGGCTAACTGGTGCTGCAGGGCACAGGCTGGAGCTTACAGCTCCAGACAGATTCACATCCACCAGAAGCTGAGAAGGTGGCAATAAGATGGATCATTTTCTGCTTGCCATACTTTTCTGACTCTTTCCCTCCCCATCCATTCCTGCCTGCTTTTGGGAACTATCTATCTACCAGGCTGATTCAGAAACTTTGATCTTATCCTGTATACTACACTTAGTGTTGTAATTTGGTGCTCATCAAGCCATGTAGTCCTCAGGCGCAGCAGATCATATAAACAGTCAATCTAGAGATGCTATTTGCAACCCTGCTCCAGAGACACCACAGTTCCACACATTTCTCCTTTTCTTAGCACCAAGCTTTGCAGGCAGAAAAGCATATTTTACTGGAAGGGCTACAGGCAAACCATCGGATTCAACCCAGAGCTGGCTTTGCAGTGCCTTAGTGACCCTCCAGAGGAATTCAAGACAGACTGCATTTTTTGTGCATGTGTGTGCTTGTTATCCTATCTTAGAAATCCTTTGGGATGCCGTGATCTGCCTTCAGCTGACATGAATGCAGCCTGACTGCAAATCTTTGTTTGAGGAAGTGATTGCATGGCTTTCTATCTCCCATGTAGCAGGTAGATGCAAAATGCCTGCCCAGTTCTGTCTTGTATTCTACACGTCTCCTCAGTGCATAATGCTTTCATTACCAACACTCCTAAAGATGCCAGGTCAGAGCTCAGCCCTCCATCTTCGGAGGGCTTATTGAAGTCAGTGCTCTCAGACCTGTCCTCCTTTCCCTAATCTACCTACCCCAGAAGTCAGGAAACAGCTATTTTCTGGGTCTTCCAGAGAAAGATGGGGGTGTGGGTTTCCCCCAGGTCCTCCTTTCAGGGCACTATTTTCCCCCATGCAATCCCTCCCCCTGTACATTTTAAGGCAGTGAGCATGCCGCCAGGACTGGAAACGACCCTGTGGTTCACCAAGGGGCAAACTACATGTGAACACTTATGAAGGTGGAGGTGATAAGGCTACTAACAAAATACTAGTGTCATGATACAGGAGGCTGACAGGGTTCCATGCGGTGGCTGCCTGCACAGCAATATATCATTCAAACATTTTTCCCCATTCATGCAATTCCATAAATGATCATAGGTGTCACTTTTACATAAAAACTATGGACAGACTCTGGTAAGTGATCAAGGGATCCGTTTTCTATGTAGGTGTCTATGTCCCAAGGGTGTCAGTGGGAGTATGCTAATTTTGCCTGCTTGCAGTGTCATCCAGGTAGCTGATTTTAACTTTCCACTCTCTGTCTGTGTGAAGGAGGCATGAATTGCAGGCTACATGTAGTGATTCTCCACAGGCTGCAGTGATGGATAATATTCACCCTCCCAGGGGCAGAGAGAAGAGCAGATCTGTAGACAGAGTTGTACTCATACTGCTGTGCCAGGAGTTTTTTCATGCTAGCCTTAGAGTCAAAATGGAAAACAGTGGTCCAGGAGACAGACTAGAAGGGCATACAGACCTGGGCAAAAAGAAGAAGCCCAGAGGAAGGGAAAATTTGTGAGCTTTCATCATTTTTTTTTATCCACCTTGGTAGCAGAGCTTTTGGACAAGATTTTTTTGGGAGATTTCAATGAAGCGTCTTGGCACTGACTGACACAATGCTCATCCCCATCCAGTCAGATCCTTCTGTGCCTGTGGAAGGTGGGTAAAAATTTCCTAATGCCCGAATGGAGTCTGGATCACACCCTGCAGCGTGAGCTGATCAACTGCCCCATGGTTCAGCCCTGCTGTTCACCTGGGCTGGTCAAATTCTCACCTCACAAATTGGAAGTGCTTCCAACTTACTCTGAGGGGATTTGTTTGACTTAGAGTTCTCCTAATATAGATGTGTCTCCCTTGTGACAAAACTCTACCTATTCATCTGTCTCCAGGCTTGTTAATAATTGAGAAATACTTAGTGGCACCTCTTGTGGAAGTATCAATGACTGATGCCAGCAGAACCATGTCCTGTTATAGTCTGGACTTTATCTACAGATGCTTTCCTTACAGACGGATAATTATCTGATTAACATTAGTCTAAGTGTGTGTTATAAGTATGATGGACTTGCCTCTCCCCTTCTCTTGTAGGAACTGTGATATTTGGAGAATCCATAAAACAGAAAGTTGGGTGGCAAGTGAGCCCAATACATGACAGCCCGGTGTATGTACTCATAGTCTCTTTTTTTATTTAGCAAGGACCTCTTTCTTAGCTGATTTTCATTTGTCTTAGGTTACAGGCACTTTATGATTCAGCTGTAAATGCAAAGTTCATAATGGAGCTCTGATGACAAAATTCAGGAATACTCTGGTTCAAAAGCCACCAAAATGCAATGGAGAGACTCACTGAGCTTTGGATAATGTTCAGCCAGCTGACCAATGGAAAAGGCACTGCAATTCAATTTGCTCTAGGCCTGTTGCCTGTAAAGAAACTGAATACCAATGGCACAGGTTCACATGGGACTCCAGTTCTATATGTGATATCTACAGCTATGGTATCTGTAATGGCAGTGGTACATATCATGGCAGGTGGCTCTGCCTAAGCATCACAGAAATGGACAGAGGATGCTCCATTTCTGGACCTTCTTCTGGACCTGAACTTGCATCATGTCCTGAACCCCCTCAGAGAGCAGATGTATCCCCCTGACCAGTGCTCATATCCATCATTGGAGATGAGGCACTGAAAAAGAGACTTCAGAGGGGCCACAGGGATTCTTGCAGTTGGAGACAAAAACCCTTCTCCATGGCTCTGCTGCCTTGGCTGCAGCACAATTACCCCAGCAGTGGGCCATGCTTGGAGGAACATACAGCTGAATGCTAAATTCATTTATTTCTCTGCTTGGACTATGCCTATATGTTTGCCAAGCATAAGTGTGTGTCTCTCTCACCTCAGATGTGCATTCACTTGTTTCCTTCTCCTATTGCCAAGAAACAGTCAAGTGTTTTGCCACAGCTGGCTGAGAGCAGCCAGCTGCTCTCCAATCAGGGTAGATGGAAGACAGAGGATAAAGAGACTCTCCTAATAAAGGGTGAGGGTGGTGGATCACATTCTCTTGGGCAGAGTGGGATTTAGCCCTCATCTCCCACATCCTGCATGGATGTCCCATTCACCTCCTGCTCTGCTCATCAGCATGTGAAAGAAAAGGTAGTTCATAAAAATGCAAGCCGCATTTTCATGGTGTTATATACTTTGTCCTTGCACGCGCTGTGGATTCCTGCTTTGTGCAGGGGGATCATAGGCTAATAATTTTTACAGTATTAGCACCTTTCATTCCCAAATGTTTCATTTTTTGAATAGGGAGGGGAGGTGATTTTTGTTTTACCCTGTAAATTATGCTCAATGAAACAGGTGCTTCTTAAGAGGAAATTTATCACAATGACTTACGAAAAGAAATAGAGAAATAGCATGTGTGTACAAAGGAATTCAAAGAAGTAAAATGTATACGTTGTGTTGGAGTCCAGACATGGTGAAGGCTTGGACACATTCTGGTACTTGGAGGCAACTTGCTGAACTGTTGCTAGGACAATTTACACCACAGTTTGTTTTATTAATGTCATAAAGTGTCCTGCCTGAACAAGTGATTGATCAGGATTCAGGAGTGGGTCAAATTCATTGATCTATGATGATGTTATTCAAACTTTCTGGACTGCCAGCACTGTTTTTCAGTCAGCATATCTGCAGAAGGAGGCTATTTGCCGAATGGGTGGCTTTTTTAAACCTTCTTCCTCATTAACCCATTTTTCATCTGGAGAACACTGTAAAAATGCCATGAGAGGTCAGCCACCAACCACACCCCACGAGTGGCAAATTAGCCACAACTGCTCCAAAGAGGAGCCCTAGTGAGCAGTGTGCAAGGTCTGCCTACACTTAGCTCTGTTTGAAGGAGCCAGTGCCAGAACAAGAAAAACAAGAAGCCTCCCAACCCTGTGGCCAGAGATTGAGGCTGAAGCCAGCTAACAACTTGCCCACCCTGTTTCTGCTTGGAGACTTGCCTTGTCTTGAGTGTTCAGCGCTGTATTCCAGAAACCAGTGCTTTACCCCCAGCAGCACAGGGCTTCCACAGCCACAGAGTCACCCTAACTCAGGGGTGGGTAAAACACCCTCTGTGGCTGCTGATTTGACCTCCTTCTTCTCCTGAACAGCATGAAGCAGTACAGCTAGAGGTGTTGTTTGGAAAACGTTGTTCATGATATGTAAATACTTGTGGGTGATTGCATAGTTAACATGGTCTCGTGAAGGAACTGCTTGATATGTCAGTGTTAATACCCGCATCCCTTCATTCCCCCAGTGTTTGTATGCACAGTACATGTTTTGCTTAGAGAATACAGAGCAGGGTTGTAATAGAGATGTCCTCAAGCTACATTTATTTGAAGTATTTGTTTTTACATTATTTTTATGCTGCTAGTGAATGGGCTGTTTGGGAATCAAAATGCCAAAGCTGAGGTATGAACAGGATTGCTCATCTCCATCCACCATCATCTATGATAAAGAAATCAGAATGGTATTGATTGTGGCAGAGAGGGGAGTAGAGTATACTACACTAAGTATGCAAGTCCATGCTAGTTGTGTAACGCCTTGAAAATGGTGGTATTTTTGCCTTAACTTTCTGCTCAATTTAGAGCTGTGCTGTGTTTTGTGGGACAGTGTCATGTCTTTTGGGAAGACACAGGGGAAATACATTTCAGTAAGCATAATTAACAAGCAGCTTCATCAAACAGCAGTGATTCTGCATCATTCAACCTTGAAAAACAGCAAGGAAAAATGTATTTCTTTAACCAGCACCCTGCGGGTGTTCAGACCTCTGAAAAGAGGGATCCTGGCAGAGCTAGTGCCAGGGCTGCCAGCTCCTGAATTGTCAGTGTCTTGCTGTGTCCCAAGGGCATTTCTCCCGGGTCCCAGTGCCTCTGGCATGCTTGCTAGCTGTGGCTTCAGCAACAGAGCCCTGGGAGCTGGCTGGAGCAGCTCCTCTCCACTCCCGTGAGCGGCTGCCTCTACAGTTGGCCTCTCCTGCATGCGGTTTAGCACACCAGGGCTGCTGTGAGGCACAGCCTAGGGTTTATCACTGGTTTGGAGATGCACACACCAGGATGAGTGCTGATGCTTGGTTAGCTTCAACTGACCTAAAAAACCGCCTCGTTTCAACCGTGATAAATGTGCATTCTGCCACTTGCATGCTTTTGGCCAAACTGCTGCCAGGCAGTGGCTTGTCGTCCTCCCCTCAGAGGCTGTGGCCAGGGCAGCCCTATGCCTCTGAGACTCAGGTACCCAAAACCACCTCTCACTCTCTCTGTCATTGCTGCTGCTTCCTACAGGTTCTCATCGTTTTGTCTTTTGTCCTCCTGGACGAGGTCAGCCAGACTGTGCCTCCCCCCCACCAGGTAGAAGCTGCTGAAGACCCATTACCTGCATTGTGCAGAGCACTGGGGATTTGCATTTATCACTGCCCCATGTCTTAAACCCTGCTGAAAGTGCTCTTTTTCTCTCTCACCCCTTGAGCAAGGGACATAATAATTTGCAAGCCGTTACTGATACCCAGGATACAAACACTGATGTCTCCAAACAACTTGCGTTTGCGTCCATCACCCTGGCCTCAGCCCTGCGGGAGCTCTGTTCAGACCAATCCAGCCAGGTCCATATGGATTATGTACCTTTGCTTTGAAGCAGAACATTTTACTACTTTTCCAATGGTTACAAAATACTCCCTTAGGACTGCATTTGCTTTATCCTTCTTTCTTGCTGGGAAGTGGGAAAACAAGGCTTGAGAGTTTAAAAGCAAAGATATTATTGTGTACGCATGTAGGTTTGAGGTCAATGTGTGAAAAACCTATCTCTAACTCCCAAAATAAGCTGTGGAGGTCTTGCCAGTCTGTGACATGCCACTGCCTGAGGAACAAGCACATTTGCACAGGAAAGGGCGCATACTAATCAATTTGTATACATACAAAAGAGCATGCTCATGTGTGGACAGACCAGTAGTCACCAAACAGACAATAAATGGAAAGCTGCAATATAAATGGACAATGGAATTTAAAATTCAACTGTTTGTTTTTGTGGTGCACTTCCAAGAAGCTATTCAGAAGCTTGTGCTCTACATGGGGTAATGTAAAAGAGGAGTGAGATGTGCAGGGAGAGTAACACCTTTTATCAGACCAGCTGATAACAGCCTGAAAAACAGATATTTTGAGCCACACAAGGTAGAGGTTTCTGTTTAGATCTGACGAAAAGTCTGTGTACCCACTGAACTTGTCTGGTTTTCCTGACTTTCAACGCTTACAGTTGTTGTGGGATGCAGGGGTCAAGAACATGGGGACGCCACATCCCTGGGGATGCTGCCTACATTCCAAATCCCCCTCCCCTCCTGTGACACTCACTTCTGCAGCCAGCAGCTCCCTGCCAAGCATCTCTCAGATGCCTAATCTGAAACCAGGGCTGCCTGGAACAACTTTTCCATGGAAAATGTGGAATTGTGTGGTTAGACACACTCTGCAGGGTTATAGCTGGGACATCGATGGTCTCCAGCAGACTCCTTGATCCTCAGTTTCCTCACAGTGCTCAGACCTACACTCTGGAGCTGCCAAGTTTCCTCAATTTGCCCATTATACCGGGCTGGAAATGGTTCAGAAGGGTTGGGAGTCCACAGGTTCTCATCAAGTTAGTAACACTTCCCTTTCTTGGACCTGGGCCAGTCAGCTACAGAGGATGGATTTCGGGAATCCTTAATTGGAGGACACTTATCTTGGAGCAGGTGCTTAATTCAAGGATGTTCAGCTCTTTGGGGTTTCCAGCTTAGCAACTGGTGCAGCCCCAGTGAGCTCCACAGCTTCAAAATAGGTCTGAAAAAGTCAAAATAAACTTTATGGACTTCTGGAGGGGGAATTGCATTTTCTGACACGTACCACACTTTTGTTCCACACTGGAATGAGATTTTTTGAGGTTGTTGCTGAATTTCAGGAATGTCCTGTAAAACCATTATTCCTCAACCAGTTCTTTGCAAAGCCCTTCTGTAGGAGAAGCTTTGTAGACTCCTCTAGGCATAATTCCAAACAGAGGGGATGTTTTTGCAGGAGTGCAGAAGGGAGATGCAGGGAAGCCATTCAATTGTCTTCTATCTCTATCTTTGTACCAAGAGAAGCTAAAAAAAGAAATGCTTCCATACCTGTGGTTGCACTAAAAATAACCATCTAGCTGGTTCCTATATATACATTCCTAAAAGCATGACATGCAATACTTGCAAAGAGATTGAGACTGGAGAATAAATTACAATGCCAGAGGGCCAGAGCTGTCAGTCACTTCATGCATGGTAAGCCACTGATTGATTTGGTCCTGCAGAACGGCTGACTTTTCTCTTTGTCTTCCTCTGACACAACAAACTTACAGCATTTTCTGGTTTACAAAAAAAGCCCACTCTAAAAATAATAATAGCTTATATCATCTGAAATCACAGGGAGTACGAAACATGAAGCATAGAGGAGATTTTGGCTCATCTAGGGTTAAAAACTCCAGCCAGCAGTGCCAGCGATATCAGTCACTAATAGTAACCTTGCGTAGCTGCATGCATTAAGGTGGTATTGGATGATAAGGCTGAAGAGCAAAGCAATCTGTTGGGCTACAGCTGAAAATAGAGTCACTGCGGCAGAGGGGAAAACTTCATCCCCTCTCTGTCTCTTTCTTCAGAAATGAAAATGCAGGGAGTCATGCTGAGGGAAGGCAAATCTGATTTCCCACTGCTAAGAGACAGGGTGACACTTGTGAGAAGGATTTCAAGGTCACAGTAGTGATGCTATCAGTGGTGACAGGGGACAGGTGAAGGCTTTACGGAGGCAGCAGTGTGCTGCTGAGGGAGATCATCCGATAGCTGTGGCAAGTCTGCCGGGGGGGCACCTTCAGCCCTTTTTTCCCACATGGATGCCAGCGAACCTGGCCATCAAGGTGACAGTCAAGAGAGGTGAGGCGTAAAAGAGCCTTGGCTAATGTGCTTGTAGAAAACTGGTGTGTTTGTGGTCCTGCTGTTCAAAAGGACCCCTCTGCTCTTTTTAATTCCTTCCCCTTTGCCTCTGGGTACCCCACAACCTGTATTTGCACACTGACATAGAGGAATGACACAAGCTGTGTAATCTATGTAACATACGGATCTGTAGAATGGGCCATCATCACACTCCAGGTGGTTGCACCCAGGGATAGGCAGAGTCTTCACCTGTATGGTGCAGGGGCTGAGCAGTGGTGCTGCAGCCATCCACAGTCATACTCACTCAGCAGTCCTCATGCATCCTCTTCCCCCTGCACTGCACACTGTCCCAGTAAACCTCCTCCTGCTGCAGGCAGGTCATAAGATATCAGCAGTGCAGAGTCAGCCTGGGAACAAATTTATTCTTCCTTTAATCATGTGGATTCAAAAGAAAATAAAATTAAATGAAATGTCAGGGAATTGGGAGGCTCAGTGAAGGCCAAATGAACACTGACAATGTCTTGAAGATCATGCAGTCTCAAAACTGCAGCTCTGTCAGTAAAAGGCAGGAATTTGAAGGCAGAAATTTGAAGGCAGAACCCCATATTTCCATTGATACTTTATTCCTCCAATTGCACTCTTAACAACAGGTCTAATCTTGGGCAAAGCACTTACCAGCTTGGCACCTCTGTTTACTCTTCTTCATGTGACAAAGAGAAATCCTAAACCACTTCACAGGCTCGCATTCGGGTTTCATAACTAATATTTATATGGTTCTTCTCCAAGTACCATACACCTGGCTGGGAGGTACTACAAAAGGGCATCAACATCAAAGGTGCAAATATACACAGGGAATACAATAACTGGCTTTTGCAATGAGGCTGCTGAACTGAGGACAGGAGCATGAGAAAAGGTTGCACAACCCGACCAGGATACATTCCAAGGTGATACTCAGACCTTACTTGAGTAAGGCCTTTCTAGAGAGCAATGGAAATTTCACCCTGTTAAGAGCTGGTACAAGGCATCCAGGAGCTCATAAAGTAAATCTGGACCCCCTTGCTTACATTACCTGACTTGAGTGGAGAATGAAAAAGCACCACTTAGCATGCACCAAGCACTCTGACCCACTGCTTGTTTTTTCAGCAGTCCTTTTTGTCCTCATACACTCTTGCTCTCCAAATTCCAGAGCTGATCTGGACACTTGAAAGCCTGCAGTCAAGGGTTTCTCTGATTGTGCCAACACTCAGCAATCCCACTGGCAGAAACACTTATAGATCCTTGGTGCATTTTTGCAATTAGGGAACAAGTATATTCTTGCAGTTTAAGCACTGGGGAGGTATGTGGGAGATCTGGATTAAACACTAGCTTCAAGAAAACCTTCTTGCAGAAACATCCATAATGCTGAATCTCTCTTGTGCTTCCTTTCTCATATTGTATACACGGCAGTCCTGAGCATCACTGGGAAATTCTGTGCACAGTTTTGGGACAGATTATAATAATGACATACCTCTTGTCATACCCATAGGACTAAGAAGCTATGAGGAGCTAAGTAATCTTACAGTGTGAGTGGGAAGGGAGCTAGGACCCATCTTATATGATATTTTGCTGGGGTTTTTTTCCTGGCATTTTCTCTGTTTCTCAGTTTTCTATTGCCCCGTGCTGTGAAACTGAGCACTGCCAAGGCCTGACACTGAGATGTTTTCCTAGGTGCTAATTTATAGCTTTAAATAAAAAGGAAAGTGAAGTCAACTTATAAGACCATGCAGGGCCTGTGCTGTTCCAGCAGGGATTAGCAGGAATGTGAAGGTGCTGTTTACCCCATGCTGGCCTGAGCACTGGGGAGCCAAGCAAATAGCTGCCATCACTGAGTGACATAGCTGCACCCTACAGACCTGAAACACCCTGTCTAGCAAGGCTGGTAATGAGTCCTCTGGGGGAGAATGAAACTGAACTGAAAATAAGCAACCAAGCCAGAAACAGCTGCAAAATTCCTACTGTCCTACCTTCTGCCTGTTTTTGGGGGTCAAGTCCTGAGGACATTCTCAAGGAGGATGAGAGATCCCATTTAAGAATCAGTATGGGTGCAGCTGCCTATATGTTATGTTAACCAAGATCCCCAGGTGTAGTGGACAGGGCTTTGTAAATGTAAATACAGTAAAGCAGTCACCTGTTGGGCACTGAAGTTAGTGCATGCCTGGCAAAACAGAGTTCTCTCAGCTTAACTTTCACAGTCGCCTTCTCCAACCAAAACTTTCCTTACAGCATGGGCCAAAGTCTTTTGCCTTTATAGGGCTTTCCAGATAATGTTATTATGACATTAAACAGGCAGTATCACATTTAAATGCTGAAATTAGGTTTTGCTAGCTTCCAAGCTTGGTCAGAGAGACACTACATCGTTACTGTAATACAAGAAGATGTTTCAAACAGAACTTTAAAAGCTTTTCTGAAGTCTCTGTTTGAATAAGTACCACATCAGGACTTTCTATGCTGGCGAAACACTCAAGTGTTTCTTTTTGAAGAAGGCTAGGAGTGAATCACTTCCCAAGCAGACTCACTGCTCAGTGTCTAGTGGCTTACTCTTGGCCATGCCAGGCTGTGGACTGAAGACCATGAATGACCTGTGAGGCCAGGAGACCTGATCTCCAGGCTGCACCCACATGAGGGTGCTTACCAAAAGCAGCTCTTTAAGGCGGCACATGTGGTAACCCCAGTGCAGGAAGTTAGCTTCTCCCTGACTATGGTGACCTGATGTGACAGCCCATGGCAGCGGCCCACTTGCTATGGTCTGTTTGCCATGGTGAGCAGTGCACCACTGGTCTGCGGTATTATGGTCACAAACTGGGATGAGTTCCCAGTTCTTCTTGAGGAATGTATGCAGGAACTGTGCAGGAAGGACAGTTTTAGGGTCAAAGCAAGAGACAAGAAATCAGGGGAATTGATTCAGTCTAGGGATCAGCCATAAACTCACTGTGTCACAGGGAAACCAGACATGTCGCTGCTTCACAGTCACACAGAAGGGAAACATTCCCCTAGCATAGACCAGGGCTGTGGGAAGTACCTGAGCAAAACCAGATCCTTCACAGATACCCTGCTGTTCTCACTGCTGTGCTGTCTCTTTCTGCCCTCCAGAAGAGATGTGCTGTAGTATAAAAACATGTCTAGCCTTTAATCCAGCTGCACACACAGCAGCAGCAAGAAAGCCTGTGGCTCCCACTGTTCTCCATACCCCAGCATTTTCACTTCTAAAGGTATCCAGATTTTGTGTTTATCTTTCTCAGAGCCTCTCAGTGCATGCTGAGATTTTAGTGCCTGGAAGATGTTTTGAGGAATGAGTCTCTCAAATACAACTGCATCTCCTCAGGTATCTCCTGGGTCTTCTTGGGATTAGGCTCTTTCCTACTTTTGCAACTGGCATATGGCTGTGCCGCTGGGATGACTGCTGCAAGGATTAAACAAGGGCCAGAATTTGCTCAAGATTTTGACTGCTGAGGCCAGGCCCTAAGAGAAGTGGCATAAATCTAGAAAGGAGGCTATGCCCAAGCAGCACAGTGGGTATCCCGAGCTGAGTGTGGGCTTGGAGGGATGCTGCACACCACTGCCCAGCACCACACTGAGCAGCACATAGGCACCCAAAGGTGGAGATCCAGGAGAGCTGTGTGATTCCTGCTCTTCCCATGGTCTGCCTGTGCAAAATAAACCCACAGATTTCCCTTTTTATTTCTTTTAAGAGGTTTTGAAGAAAGAGAGGAGAAGGAACGCTAGTGAAACCCAGTGCCTCAGGCTGGTGTTGTTGAATTCCAGAGGAAAGGAGCCAGGAAAGGGAAAATGGCAAGTGGGAGGAGAACCAGGGAGGTGTTCCTGGAATTGTTAGCTGCACATACAGGAAAAATAAAGTTTCCCTCCCTTTTTCAGTAGCAAAACAACCAGCAATGGAGATGTTTTGCTGTAAACACTGAAAACATTGTATGTCTTCAGTTATATGTCTACATATAACTATTACCTCTTCCTACAAGCCTTGCCTTGCTTTGGAAAAACCCATTTTGAGATTGAAGCCTGAGATTAAATCCATGAGTCTGTGGGATGATTTGTGGAATTCAGTGTAAGCATTTGCAAAATGCTCATGTTTACGTTTCTCCTTGCCTCTTGTTATCTTCCATCATGAAATGCAGGTGTTAGAGCACAACTACAACCTTGCCACACTCTTCGTGCCGTTATGAGCTTTTGATCACTTTAATCACTGTACTTATGAGTAGCTTGATCTATTTTTTTAACTAATTTGACATTCTACAAGGTAAGAAGGTAATTAGTGATGTCTACTCTAGTGAAATAATGTTACTTCACTTGTTCCCCCGTGAGCTTTACAGTTTGGCTATAGCCATTCTTAGGAAACAATGCCTCCTTAAAGAATGAGAAGTAAAAGACAATTTTAGGTAACCTGATTACACAGCTTACTCATGTTTTGAATTAGCTCTGTCATTGATGCAATGCAGACAATGAATTTTAGCTTTTCTTTTGCTCTGGTAGATCCACCTGCTAGAGTAGCCAGTGCCAATTACCTACCTGGCTCTCTCTTGTGTAGTTTGTTGACCCTGTATTCTTCATTTGGCAACATGCTCAGGTACACAGTTAAAAACTATCTTTTTCTTGTTTGGAGCATGGTTTTGCCCCCCTAAGATGTTTTGAACAGGAGGTTCTGCTGTATTTGCTGCCTGATTTTACCTGAGTAACTTAGAAGTTACTAGCTGAGTATTATCTAATTGTCCAATTTGTGTGAGTTCGTGCGTACCTTCATAAACAATAGGAATTGCATCAGAGGGGTAATGCTTTCACCTTCCCAAAAGGACTCTCTACCGGTGTGACCTAACAGTGTTATGCTGCTCATTGTAGAAGAGCACTGGTCCATTGCCCCTTGAGCAGCAAGTCTGACCTTTGTTTAGACAAACTATCTGCTTCCTCTGCTCTCTCCCTGTCTCTGATCTACAGCCACAAAGGAAAAGGAGGGGCCAGCAAAACTTCAAAAACTTAGAAACACATAAGCTTGGATTTGATGAAGTGCCTGAGGTGCCAGCCTTCCCTGGGAGGTGGTGACTAAATCAGAGCTCTCCAGGGCCTTGCCCAGGAGCAGATGCTTTTGCAAACCAGGCACAATACAGTGCAAGGGGAGGTCTGGATGGCCTGCCCTGTGCAGCGATGGAGGCTGCTTCAAAAGCTCTTTTCCAGGTTTGATGATCCAGTGCTGGCAGCACTCTGAACCCTGGTGCAGGAGTGCAGCTGGTAAAGCATTTGCAATCCGTCCTGCAAATGCCCTCTCACCCAATCTTTTGCAAAGATCCAGATAGTCCATCCCTCTCCATCAGCCTGCAGCTGCACTGCTGTCAATAAGATGCTATTAGGTCAGTGCTGTCTCAGAGAGCAGTCTCCTGCATTGCTGCGCGCTTCTAAATGTAATGATGGGAAGGATTTCTATGCATTGGGATTTCCCTTTCCCTAGGTTGCTCTGCAGGCCATGAGCTGTCACGTGTGTCACTGCCCATTATAAACTGGCAAGAGCCAGATTTCACCTGGTAGATTTGGCTGGGCTCAGAGCAGCAGAGTGGGAGGCAGGGCATCCTTAATTCATCAGAACAACCAAGCTACTGCTTCTCTGCTCTCCACATTTCCTTCTCTCCAAGGAGGGCTAATATAGCTGAGAAAGCAAAGAGACAAAAAGGGATTCCAGGCCATCTTAAGACACTTCTGGTCTGTCTGAAGGAGGATAAATGTATGCCACTTCCCTAAGCTTCCAAATTTTAGATTCTTTTTAGAAGTGGAATGGCTGCTCCTGCTTGTTTAAATCCTTCAGCTTCATTAGCAGGTGCAAAGAGCCTTGTGTGTAGCACACAGAGGTCTTTGGAACATGGCAGAGCTTTATTAATTCATTGCATCTCTATTACAATTGTGTGCAGAGCTCCCAGAGAGTTTCCCAGGCCTCGCTGTGCAGATGCCAGGCTGCTGCCCAATCCAGCGCCACAGGGGTCAGTGAGGGCTCCAAGGCTTCAAGATTCTCTCACCACCCAGGGAGTGACACCTCCGATACTTCTGCAATCAGACGATACAAGCAGGGAGTGAACGCATGCCCAGAGCTGCTCGCACCACTGAGACCTGCAGTGCCTGACTATTTGGTTTGTATAGTGGGGAACAGAACTAGGGTTACCTGTTACCCTGTTGTTACCATGCAGCGTCTAAGTCCTGGTCTCTAGCAGTCATGCAGTGAAGTGCCTATTACACCACAAATTTTGTGGTAAATGAACGGCCAAACCCTGCCTGCTCCCCAGGTAATAGTATTTCTTCCAACAGCATATCTTGAGCAAAACTCGTAGCCTGTCCGTTAAAAGGTATCTGAGGGAGGATGGACAGCTGTAAGAAGAGGAGACTAGGATTCTTGTAATTCAGGAGCTCCTAAGATGTTTGGTCCCGTACTGCAGAAACCACATACTTCAAAGGCAACTGCATCTAGGCCACAAGTAAGTGAAAATGGGAAAAAATAAATCTACCTTATCTAATAAATGTGTGGCTAGAAGCATGTGTCTAAGACAGTGATGCATTTCTTTGTATGAAGAAAAAATTAACAGTCTGGTAAGAATCTGCAGGTTTTCATTATAATGAAATCCTGTGTGTGCTTTACTTTGCCAGACAGTCCAGGCCATGAGCTGATGCCAGATGTGCCCTCACTGACTTCATTGCAGCCATGTGCTGGGGTCTTTGCTGTGTGCACCTCACTGTCTTCTCCTCTGCTTGCTTTTGTTCTTAGAAATGGAGACCCAAGCTTCAGCAAGCACATCCACAGCCCATGCCCTACCCTGGAATATCTTAAATGTTACATAAAAATGCATGGTGTTTTTTTTTCAGAGGGGCAGCTTTGCATTTGCTGGCTTCTTGCAGCAATAAATTGACAGATGATGCTCTAATGAGAACAATAATGCACCCACCCTACCCCATTTGATCACTTATGTGATCTTTTGCAGCTTGTGAAAGGCTCTAAAAGCTTTCACCAGGCAGGGAGTGTCACTAGCAGTCTTTGCCACCCTACCAGCTCTAAACTTTACTACTCTAAGCCAGCTGAAGCTCATTTTTACAGTGTTTGGTTTCTGGGACAATTAATATCACGCTAAGTGACCAATATCCAGTTTGATCCAAGAAGCACCTGATTCCAGCCATTTGTCAGCAATTTCAACAGTGGAGGCTACCTCAAAGCAGTGCATCTAAACTGAGTGCTTCAATAAACTGCTTAATGGGTGGCATGCTGGGGTGCAATCAATGGGCATCAAATGTGCTGTGCCATTTTGCACCAGCTGATAGTCAGCAATAGTGATTGTGTGTATACTGGACTAGCTGTATTCTCATGACAAAGAGAACTGTGTTCTCCAGCTTTTTCCTCTACTCAGAGGTATGCACAGAAGGGACCAAGTTATGTTTCCACTTGTTACTTCTCTATCTACAGTCTCGTGACTGTCTTTACTCTTTGTTAAGAAAGTTACTTGGCAGCTCAGATGAACTCCTGTGGGAGGTTATCACCAGGTTGTAATTAAAATCACCCACCAAACAGCTGTTTTCTTTAGAAGAAATCTATTGTTTCATTAATCTGTAAACCCACAACAATTAAAATCGGCGTTTGAAAAGACAACAAAAAAGCTGTATGCATCCTATCTCATCATTTGGCTTGCCATTTCCCATGTGTTCCGCTTGTCCCAGTCACCTTTTCCTGCAGCATCTCAGTCTGAGTGACTGAATTGACAGGTGATCTTTTACGACTTTCAGGGTACCTTTGTCTACTTTAGGACCCAAATCTGGTCTCTACTTATTTATGCATTTTTATCTGAAGGGGAATCGACCCTATTTTAATTGCATATGAACGGGATGATAACAAAATGTTAATTGCTTTTTCAGCCCGTGCACTGATCTATATCTAGCAGAATTTGCCCTTGATGGTCCTGTAACATTGGCACAATTGCAAACAAATAAACACAGACATGCCTCTCACATTAGAAGAATCCAAGTATCTCTCCCATTGTTCCCAGGCTGCTAGATGCATTTTCATTCCAGCAGCTGCATGCAGCATCACTGATGTGGAACTGCTCAGCACATATGCTAATGCCACCTATCCGCTATACTGGCCACCCTTACGTGGGAGGTAATGTGGGATTTCTTTTAAAAGAAGGTAGTGGCTTGGTTTTGCAGGACTAAAATCTTCCTTCTCCATTGATTAAACCACCTAGAAATGGCTCACTCATCTACATCAGAGGAATCTTAGGTTCACAATACCCCATTAAAATGTAGAGGTGTTCAAACATGTATCCGTCATCCATAGCTTTCTATGTTCTGTAACATACCTACTGCTGTGATAACTGAGCACCTGTCAAGATACTATATTGCCAGCCGTGGAAATGGAAGTCTTCTCGAATTTATCAACAGAGAAACTTACATTGCTGCCTGGCAAGCTTCTCAACTTTTGTGACTCAACCTTGACCTCGAAGGATCCACTTCTCAGGCTGAGAAAGCAGCAAATTCTCCTTGCAGATTTTATCACCATTTCCTCTGCTGCAGGCTCTGACTGACAAGATGGTAGAGATATCTTTAGCTCAGACAAAATCATTTGAAAGCAGTTGCTGCTGCAAGATGCAGAACATACACTTGTTCAGTAAGTTGGCTTTGGCATACCTGGTTCTTAAACAACACCCACAATGAAGTGGAAAGCTGCCTACCACCTGAGGCCACCGGCTGATCAGCAAGGTCAGACACTAAGACTCTGGGCCATATTTGAACTGCTAGCCCAAGTGCAAGGCACTATATTCTCACTGTCCATTGATCTTCAGAAGGATGCTTACAGCCTTGAAAAAAAAGCTATGTTACAGACATGTCAAATAAGACTGCAAGTAGAAACCACCGGAGGTGAATGCTGAAAGATTCCCATCTCTTAACACTGGATTGTTCCATTATAACTTCCAGTACATGTGATTTGTCCTGTGCATTGATGTCTTCCTCAAGCAGTGCTTTTCACAGAAGTTCAGGTTTAAGGTATCTCCTTTTCTTTTTCCAGGCACTTCCCATTTCCCAGAATGTGTCCCACACCTGGAACAAGTTCCATTGCTGAGACGCTGCATTTCTTACCTGCTGATTGCAATTAGCCACTGCCAGCTGGGGTGCGGTGAGCTGCTGAAGAGCTAACAAGAAACAGCATGAGACCTCGGCAGTGTGTATACTCTGAATAAACGAGAAGCGTGGTGCTGTATTCCTGAGGTGGCTCCCCCACAAAACAAGGTGCCCACATCCTTGTCTATGTGTCAAAATCTGCTTTTGGAGGCTCAGCTTGCTCCTCACGCTCTTACACATTGCCATCATACGTTTGCCAGAGAGGAAACATGGGGAAATAAAGGTTACTAAGGTAAAAACAAGCCCCAGAGCGGTCTTGTTAATAAATCCTTCCTGTCACCTCTATCCTCAGGCAGCACCAATCGTCAAACGGAGCACCAACCGGAGAAGTTACCTCTGATTATCTCTGATTATGGTTGTTGCTAATACCAGGGTCACACCAGGTGAGCTCTGGAGGTGGGCAAAGCTACCCCAACCCCTGCTGGGTTTTGTTCAGCTGGCTTGTGCTTCTCAGTAGCCTGCTGGACCCTTGTTGACAATTTCTGACCCTGGCAGGCAAAAACCCCATAGGGCTGCTCTCTGTTCAGGCAGACAAGGAAAGGGACATAATACAGGAGATGGTAAAGGTGTCTGAACTCACTGGTCTGTTTGGGCTGTGAGGATTCTTGGTTTGTGGTTCTAGAGCTATTAAGTTTTGAAGTGCTACATAAATGCCAAGTATTGTATTCCTGGGGCTAAAAAGAAGGCAATCTTTCTGTCTTCTACAACTGTAAGGTCAAGGAACATATGACTGTTTAGAAACACTGCAGTCCTGAAGCCCCTGGGGGATTTTAATGCTTTTTATAAACTTGTTTCCAAACCAAGCCATTAGGAAAACAAGATATTTCTCCATGAAAGCCTTTCTTTTTCTCTCTTTAGGGACAGTACTGCCTGCTTTACAGTGCTTTAACTCGATAAGAATCATCATTTTTATAAACAGACCCTTTTTCATTACTTACTTGATCAACTTGGGAAGGCAGCTTTTAAGAAGTTATAGTCATACACAGGAAAAAATAAAACACATCCTACTCCATCTGTTGCAGCCAGAGATGTAATAGAAACCATGTTCTTTCTCTGGAGGTAATGCGTAAGAAAAAATACAGACATATGCACTTGTTTTCCCTTTACGCTCAGCTGCAGTTATGCAATATTATGGAGGGAAAGGAACAAGCTCTTTCACAATTTGACTGCAGAGCTAAAGCTTTTTTTTTTTCCCTTACAGCAGTTTATGGTGGGAGAGGCCAATATTTACCCAAGGCTTCACCTGTATCAGGAGGAGATCTCAAGCTGGTGGCTTTTGAATACTTAAGCTGGGACAAAGGAGGCCTCAAGGACAGACAACCCAAATGACTGCAGTGAGCTGCGGCAGCACTTGGAGCCAGTGGGGTCTTGCTTTGAAATGAAGAGCAACTGGTTGTTCAACAGTGGATCAGCTCTGGGGAAGACCAAAAAATGTACTTACATTGGAGACCTTAATTGCCCACCTTTGTCTTTATATCCAGGGGCTGGGCTATAGACATCAACAGCTTTGGTTTGCTTTTTGTCTCAATACAGGAGTGTCAAAAGGTTGGCTCTTGGGGCACACACATAAAGGACCTGTTCTAAATGAACAGGAGAGTACCCTATCTGCTGATTCTGTCAAGGGGCTGAGAGTCAGATAGAAACCTCAGGAAACTTCTGAGTGTCACAGGACTGCAAAGTGATTTCCAGCACTCTCACTGGCCTTACAAAGCCACACTTTTTCACACATGCTCCTCAGCCAGAAGTGAGAGCTCTCTTTGCCCTCCCCTCCTCACACAGGCACTTCAAACATGTACAATATTCACTCAAATAAAGATTTAGTGCAGAATCTAGGAAAAAGAAAACAAACAAACAAAACCCAAAACAAAACTAACGACGAAGAGAAAACCTCATTCTGAGACAAATCGGTTTTTAAGCAGTGCTGTCAAACCTGGAGTTTTGAGAGAGATCCAAAAAAGAGGGCTTTTGAGACTGCTGTTTTAGAGAAAATGTGGTGTCACATGCCCCACAGAAAGAAATACATGTAAGAAAGAGGAAATATCTGCTTATCTGAGTATTACTACTACTCAAACATGCCTTTTGTGGGCAGGAAAGGGAGGCAGGGTCTGCAGATTCAGCTGCTAACAGCATACCTCAGGCAGGTGTGCTACACTCCATAGGAATGGACTTTGCACCACAGCATGGATCTAATTCCAGTCCAGCTCATGGGAAGGGAGGGCTTTGGTTCTATCCGAAACAGATGTTATCAGCTTTCTACAGACCTTTAAAGTGGAAAACTCAGCTTCCTAATAGCAGTTGAAACTTTTACGAAGTTTGATTAAGAAAAAGGACACATGTGTGTAATTTCTTCCCCTTTTCTCTGCAGGTCAGACCTCTGAGGAGGGAAGTGGATCATTCTGAGCTTGAAAGCTATGACTAAAATGCTAAAACGCAAACATACTTTTAGAAAGTTACTGGTTATGGTTGAGCTCTCACAGTGTCAGCAGTGGGTTCTCATCTGCAGGTGCTGGTGCGAGTAGCATTTTTTTATAAAGGTTTGCTTTTCTTTGTGCAGTGCTATCGTTGCTAACAAACAACTCCAATATTTATCACCTTGTGAGAAAAAGCATTAACTGGTGGTGGGGGGTGTGCAGCAAAAAGGAGCAATAACAAGTAAAGCATCTCTGTTTCTACAGACTGTGAGACAAAAGGAATGAGAAGAGGGAGGAGGTGTTAGCAAAGGGGAAATAAGAAAGAAAGAGATTAAATTAGATGCATTGGGTATGGTTGGAAAAGACCATAT
Source organism: Psilopsiagon aymara (assembly GCA_024733675.1). Classification (NCBI taxonomy): domain Eukaryota; kingdom Metazoa; phylum Chordata; class Aves; order Psittaciformes; family Psittacidae; genus Psilopsiagon; species Psilopsiagon aymara. The sequence continues at coordinate 35,885 of JANRGW010030909.1, read as the reverse complement.
ATTGTTCTCAAAGTATAAGCCAACTATCTCTGGGCAGACCACATTATTCAAATTTCACAGAGATTACTGGGAACTTCTCTGGGCAGTTACCGAACATATAGTGAACAAAGGGGAAATATTGCATCCTTATTGCAGACTGTGAACAAATAGTGTTCTGACTAGTCAGATGCTGAGTCAGAAGATTACCATAGGATGTGTCTTTGATGTAATGGGGATGTAAATTAACATGTCCGTTAGGAAGGAACTTGTGAGGCAGATAAAGGGGTCTGTGTTTTCCCAGTGTTACTTAGGATGCAAGAGCCACTCGACGTCAGCTTTTGCAGGCTGGCATGTTCTACGCATCTCCTTACTCAGTTTCCCGCAGCAGAACTAAATGACCCATTCAAGGTTACTCAAGAAGCACATGAATATCTAGTTCTGAATAACTGAAAGACTCCCTGCCTTTTAGCCAATTTCCTTAACTACAAAATTGTCCTTCCTGTGTGAAGCCTTGTTTTAAAGCAAATTCTGAGCACAGTCCTCCCCTCCTCTACCATGCCACCAGCCCAGCCTTCTGTTTCCCTGTTGCAAATAAATACGGTGTTGCATTTATCACATTATGATATTTTTGCCTCCTTGGCCGAACTCTTCAAATTGCTCAGCCTGCAGCAAAACCACTGCAAAACAACCTCTGCTGCCATTGCCAGTCCCATTTCTTGCTTTCTGAGGTGCAGATGGAAATCTGACCTTCACCTTGGAGTGATTTCCCATTCATCATCCAGATGAATGGCTGTCAATCCACCCTGCTCTGCTTGAAGAGGTGCCTCACAAGTGACTCTTGCATACCTCCCAGCTGTACCAGCAGACTGCTTCTCTGCAGTGTTTGCATTGTGTGAATAGTGTTCATAATCTGAGACTTAACGTCAAGTATTTTCTGCAAGGGAAATAAAAATGTCAACAGGAAGTGAAATGTGACCTGATTAACAGTTAGACCTCTGACTCTGCTTCTTTTTTGACGGATACGGCATTTTACAAGGATAATAATACCACTGATTCCTCTTAATTGATGGACCCTGATGGCAATATAAATTAAGCAATTAATACGATTCTCTGAGACTCATAAAAATAAACTGTGTGGAGAGATAGTCCTATTTTTTTTTTTTTTAATTACTTTAAAAACAAGTGTCATGCAAAGTATTACAACCATTTTTTTCTAGGGAAAGCCAAGGCAACTTCGACCTCCTTAAGAGCCAAAATGTGCCAGAGGAGGCAATGCAAATGATCTGCCACAGACCAGAGCAGTTTATGGTAACCCAAGCTCCCTTTTGTCTGGGGAGTTCTGTGTGCCCTGATTTTCATTCCTTTTGTTTAAAACAAAACTAACCAAAAAATAATTACTGTTTCACATTTAGAGTCATGCCCGGAGGCCCCATTCTGGATCGGGAGTCCTTTGTGCTAGCTAAGAGTAAACACAGTGGGAGAAACAGGCTCTGCAGTAAAAGGCTTGCGATCTGATTCCTGATGCTTTTAATGGTTTCTTCAGTGGGAGGTGGATTTAATAGTGAATAGAAGACCAGTGTGACCTTCAGAGATGTCAGCTTGAAACCAACAGGAGTTTCCAGGAGAGAGCAGGAATTCTGGGAAAGCAAAAATTTAGAGCATTTGCAATACCCAAGTGATACGAAACAGTATTTACAAACATTTACAAACAGGCTGCTGTGTGATTCGATCACGTTTGCATCCCTTCACTCCTGCACTAATGGGCTTCCTGTGACTGATATATTCTCCATGTTTCTCATTTGACTTCTGGTTTCTGAGCAGTCAGAGTTCATACTCGAAAGCTCTCCTCCGCCACCATGAAAGCTCAGCAGTTGTGTTAATAGAGGCTGAGATTCTCTTGTAATGTCTTCAGGTGTAAAGAAAACAGCTTGTTCACCCAGAGGCGCTCAGTGCTTGCTGTTCTTTAATTCTCTTTGAAAAGTTACTCCCTGACACTGGGAGCAGAAGCCACACCACAAATTACAGGGAGTGAATAAAGCAGGATTGTTGCGCACGCCATCTCCTCCCTGCCTTTGAAATCTGAGAGCTGAGTAATTCGGAAAAGGGACTTGACTTCTTTTAAAATCAAAGCGAAACGGATGCCTGTTTTCTGGCTGTGATTTGAAATGCCTGCAGTAAATGTTCCTGCGAGCCAGGCAACTGGCTGCTGGTGCTGGAGGGAGAGTTACCACCATCCCACCCCTCCAAAACTGGAAATGGGTGAGAGGTGCCTACATGCACATCCAAACCATGCTGTATCTGCACTTCTGGTCAAACGGCAGGGTGCCAGAGAAGTCCTGAGAGACCCCCCGGTAACAGCTGTGTGACTGGAACATGGGATGCGTCCTGCCCCTTCGCCCCTTCTCTCGGTACAGGAGAAAGGAAGTGCCAGGGTGCGTGGTTTTGCACTCCTCAGTGACAGCCCTGTGGCCTCACCTTGAGCCATGTGGGCTGAGGCAGAAGAAAGGCTCAACAGAATAGACTAATCAGACAGATACAAGACAGCAGGAGGTGAAAGCACACCCTGCACTGCCCTATGCGTTACCGCAGAGGTACCCAGGCTGGGGGGAGACAGATCTTGCTGCAGAGGCTATTCTGTCACAAGGAGAGGAGATGCTTTAATGGACTCAATGATTTCTCTGCCTCTGGGGAAAAGACTGGGAACAAGACTGGAAGTTACCCAGCTGGGCTGGGGCTCGTGCACCTTGTATCTGCATTGTAAAAGCTGAGTCAGGAAAACAGCCCCGACGAAGCAGTGGCAGCATCTCCCTCTTTATGCCACCCTGCACTGAGGCAGTTGGGATCCTGGTCTGACTTCAGCAGCAGTGTTTAAACAGCCCTTGATTATTTGTCAAAGATAGCACAACACAGCTGGCTTTATTATACAGTGCAACCTCCAACTGCCACCATTTTTACATTCTACATTGACATTTCCCATTATCTTTTTCTTCTCCATCTCCCCTTTTGTATATGGACAGAATAGAAAGCTTTATGCAATGTAAACTAAGCAGCGTAACTACCTCCCTCACCTCACCCTTATTCCTAACTAGCTGCTGTAACTAGTCAGTCTTTTCAAACAGCCATTGGGGCAGAGGAGGAGTTGAATTGACTAAGTGTGTAAAGATGCAACTGCCAAGCTGCACTGCACTGCATGAGCTGCTGAAAGGCAATGATATCCTCTGTCTCCTTCCTGGGAATTATCCTGGCTAGGTGACACAGTTTTGTGCTTCTGGCACTTCAGAGGAAACAGAAAGCAATATAGTTTATCAGAGGGAAACAACTAGGTATTAGGGGTGTTTGGTGATCCCAGCTCATTTCCTTCATGCACCTGGGGCTTCCTGCATGCTCTGTATCGTGAGTTAGCAATGGCTGAAAGCATGGCTTTAGCACCACCACAATGTATGTATCCCTGAGCACATGCCCAGACACTCAGGCCCAGAGGGATTAGGGCTGTGATTACTTAGCAATCTGTAGGGCTTTTTACGATGGTTATAGCACCACATCAGTAGGGCTGTACTGATCACTCTTTCCATTTCCAGCCCTAGCTTGGGGCCCCTGCACCACTCCTACATCAAGGCGCATTCACACAACTGCAGCCCATGTGCCTTCCTAACACACAATTGGCATTAGTTTCTCCTGACAAGGTTTGTTTAATTTCCTCAGAAGTTAGTTCCATTACAAGAACATTCCTTTGTCATCAGTCCAGCTTCCACAGTGTGTTGCTAAACATACAGGTAAACATACCTACACTGTATAGGCTTTCACAATTCCTTTGCTTCTTGAGTATTACTCATTCGTGTGCAAAGTTAACAGGGTGGTGAGAGGTGCTGACATGCACAGTTTGTGCTTGGAGCTACTCAGGAAGGACTGGGAGAAGCCAGAGAAACAAATGCTGCATCACATACACAAGAAGCCCATTTTTAATTTTACATAAAGCAGAAATTAAAACAGGGAAGTCAAATATTTACAAATTAGGTATATAGTTATCATTGCACATGCACCCTTAATATGGCCTTTTTGCTCTTGTGCATTTCTCACACATAAAATTTAGCACTTACAACTTTACCAAAGCAAGACATCTTTCATCAGCTTCAGTTTGCCTCTGCAATTTCATGATATAACTGAAACCTACCCAAAAAGATGCAACCCTAACAAGACTCCTTTGGCAAGATTCCTGACAAGCCAAAATGGGAGGTGCAGCATCAAGCTACCCTAGCGTGAGTTCTGGCTTTGCCCACACACATGCATTGCCAAAGAGGTGGTTGAGTCTAACTCATAAGATGACGAAAATAAAACACAGAAGACAAAACCCATGTTTTTCAGGGGCGAATGTGAATGATGCTGTGGGAGTGACTGAATTCCCTACATTTCTGCTCCGTGAAACTTTCCCCTCTCCATCTTGATGACAACTTCTAATAATTCCAAAATCTCCAGCTTAATCCTAGCTGTTAGCACAAGGATAAAAGATGTCAGTAAGAGCTCTGTTGCTGGACTGCCTGAGCACGACAGAGACTACTTTCTCAGCTTTGTGAGTGGTGCGTTCACCATACAGCAGGGATAACACTGGCGGTACTGCTGCCTTGTTGTGGGCACACAGAAGGCTGCAGTTGGCACAACTTTCTTCCAAAAGGCATGGAGACCGTTGCTATCAGCTTATTACTGTGTGTGGGGCAGGGCACTTTTGCTGGTTGCTCTGACCTGTAGGGAGATGAGATAGCAGGAGAGGTTGGTTTTGCTATCTTTGTCCCCCAGCTCCCCACCGGCTCTAGAGCAGGGGGGTTGTTAAATGTTTTGGCAGATCGCAGTCAGCCACTGTCCTTGGGATCCAATAGGAAATGTGGGTTTATGTTTCTACTCCCCGAGCTGCTCTGGGCTCTGTGTACATGTTGATTAGACAGAGTGGCATTGACCCAGAGATCACTAGGGGCTGGACGAGGTGACCTTTAAAGGTCCCTTCCAACCCAAACTATTCTATGATTAAGCATCACAGCTATTACTGAGGGCATATTGAATTGCTACTACTTGCATCCTGGGAGATCATGTCTCCTGCTAGGCTGTTCCCTGTGGCAGCATATTTCAGAGTGAAGCTCTTCTGCTCACCACTACTGGTGCTGCAGTGTTAAAAACGCTGTTTAAAAAGTAATGCAGATGTCCTAGCACTGAGTCTCTTAACTGCTGGGCTGCAGCGTGCAGCAGGGGATTGAACACCTTCTTTTTATCTGGGAAATATGGAAGGAGATGTTAAAAAACTTCTTTGGTGTTCAAACAAGAGGTCACGGCATGAAAAAGCCTAAGAAACCCCCAGGTTGTCTTTCTGCAAGGTAATTAGGAGCTAATGGAATTTGGGCCAGGGTATGGATGAACTGTCAGCCTGCAAAGCCCTTCCTGTGCTGGTGATGTGCTGCAAGGAAGCCCAGAGGAACACCCTCTCTCCTCATAGACACTGTCCCCTCCCTGAATGCTGCTAAATCAACTTTGCAGTGACAGCCCCAGGGGATTACCTCTCTTTCCCCACAGTATGCCACTTGGGTGCAGCAGATGGGGGAAATGCCTTCAAAATGAAACACAGGAGCCACAAAACTCAGGGCAGGAGATTCCTGTACTCCGCCAGTGGTGGGGCATTCAGAGTTAATGCCTTTGTCTTCCCAAGTACCTGTCACACGTGATGGAGCTGTGCTCTCCTGAAGATGGCTGAATACCTGCCTGCCAAGGGGAAGTGGGGAATTAATTCCTTGTTTTGCTCTGCTTGTGTGCACAGTTTTGTTTTACCTATTAAATTGTCTTTATCTCAACCATGAGTTCTCTCACTTCTACCCCACTTTTGTGTGGGGCTGAGCTGCCCACCGGGGTTAAACCACGACATCAGCATTTTTGGTTTAGGCTCCATCCACACTTACTTGAAGTCATCAGCCTGTTGATCTGCATCCCCCCTGGATCAGACCCTTTCACTGTCCATACTTGTCTACAAATTCAGCAGTGAGGACCCTCACCAGCAGCCTCTCTCCTTAGCTGTGGAGAAGCCACAGAGATTTACAAGAAGACAAAGGAGCAGATTTCCCAGTTCCTGTATCCTTCTGTCTTGGGGTTCATGGTTGAAGGGAGAAATTTTGTGGAGACCCTTCTATTGAGACTTTAGACTAACCTCATTACTATGAATTATGGTTCCTTTGGAAAGTGGGACTGAACGTTAGCTCTCCAGCACAGAAGATGGTTTTTTTCTATGGAATTAATGCTTCCTAATTATTCCAGCACTGCCCAGAGGACAATCCCTTTTGCATAAATCTGACTGATTTTCATTCTCCAGCCATGCTAGGAAATATTCCTGACCTGGGAACATTTATTTCCTTCAGAAAGTCTGCATTTGCTTGATCATGATTTTTCTTATTTCATTTGGCTAGGGCAAAAGCCAGTGGAAAAGAAACACCTCTAGGAAAAACGCTGGGGTAGTTTTCTAATGGGGCACATGAGAAGTCTAATTATGATCTATTGGTAGTGGTGAATACGTATTCTAGAGGGTAACTGTATTCTAGAGGGTTAACATAGACAGCATGTAACGTGTCTTTCTTGAGCAGAAAGCAGCAAATCCCAATGGCCTTACTTGCCCTCCTAAATAATAAATCATCTTAATGAATGATTTCAGGAGAAGCTGCCCACCCTGCTCAAGTTATTCAGATGCTGTTGTCAAGAACAAGCTTTGGTGTCAGGGGCTGAGAACATGACAGCTGGGACATTGCTGCTTGCGATACTTAGGCAGGTCACAAGCAAGTCAGGACTAATTCCTGGGGTTTTTCTTTATGATGACTTTTTTTATTATTATGTATTAGGAGTGGGGGAACACAATAACAACTTTGGGGCATTTTTAAATTAAACAACAAGGGTGAAAAGGAAAACCAAACTGAGTGTAAGTGATTGATGCTGCTTATTTGCTCGCATGTTGCCAGGGAGCTGCAAGGAGAGCAGGGAACAACCAATAGCAGTCAATGGGGGTGGAGGAGGCCTTTTTAATTGCATCACATCATTTTTCAAAATAATATTATTTTATCTCTCACAGGATCTTAAATAAACTTCTCAGAAACACATCACGTTCTATCCTTGCACGTGGATTGCCTGCTCAGCTATGGTTAACCGCTGACTCTGTGCTTAGGTGTGTGTTTAGATAGGCTGTGTTGTCACTTTTACTCTATTAGAAGGTCTATGAGAGAAAGAAAATTGGAGAATACTGGCACAAATGAATTCAGCATCCAAAGGATCCTGCACTTAAAGCTGTCAGAAAAGCCCTCCATCTTAGCATGCATGCAGCAGGACAAGCAGAGAAATGGCCAGCTCAAAGGGCTGCAGCACAGGTAGGAAAAGTCAGTTCTGTCACTTTAGAGATGTCCCCTCCCTGAGGAATTGGAAGGGCCACACTGTGTGAGACAGGCCAGGCAGAGGTGGAGAATGGCCAGCTGGGATGTGTGGGTGACGCATACAAGCTACACCAGTTGTGCTGGGAGCTGTTTTTAACCCATCTGTTCCTTAGAAGTTGGGGAAGTTGTTAAACAAAAAGCAGAGAGATACTCTTATTCATCAGTGATAAAGTGCCAAGTTAGCTTGGGTTTTTGGTGTCCATCATGGTGCTCCACTGCAGCTGCAGTGGACTCAAGAAAGAACAGAGAAGGGAAATCCTTCATCCTGGACCTACCAGTGATGGAGCTTACCTGCTGTGTTACATGATTCATTCTCCAGATTGTGCAGCACGATACGGTCCTCACTGTGACAGGCACTGTCACAGTCTAGTATACATTGTTCAGTCCAGTATACATTGGGCCCTCCTGCTGCTTAGGCAACTTTTCACATTAATATGTGCACCTCAGCAAAAGTTCCAGTATTTCTAGAGGATCTTTTCCCTCAGCCACTGGAAGCATGTGCTCAGGTAGTAGTTGCTCTGTCAGGATGAAGACCTAGCTCGGGATACCACCTTATCAAAGCAGACTATATGCAATGAATGGTTGTGGAAAACAAAGTAATTGATCATAAGGAAGATACTGAGAGTTGAATTATGTAATTAAGATTATGTTACAGAGTGATGTGATTAACCCATGGAGACATGCTAGCGTATGCCCCAGAACATCCCAAGCTCCTGACTTTGCAGTGGTCAAAACCAGGCCCCTGCCCAGACCATGTCCTTGTTCACCATCAGCCATCATGGCCAGGTTTCCCTTGTGTTCAGAAACAAGGAATGTGCAAAGGAGTTGACAGGGAGGGGTGGGGTCAGAATGCGGTGGAGCAAATCTGGAGCTAGAAACTGGGAACTGCCTGCCAATTTGGTAATACAGACACAGGTTAGAAACTGGGGCTTTCTGCAACTACATCAGCATTGGCTTGTACGTGCATGATCAAGCCAACGTGGATCCATAGAAAAACTTACAAAGACTGAACACAGCCCATTCCATGGCAACTGTGCCTACAAAAGACATCACACATCTCAGGGAAGTATGCAATACAAGTTCTGCAGAGAAGCCACAGTGACACTCACAAAGGAACTTTAGCGGGTGGGCAGGAAGAAGGCAGTGGGCATAGTTTTATTGCTCTCTCCTGTCCAACAAAGTATCTGCTGGGAGGGGCTCCGTTATTGCTACTTCCACCAAGTGAACCGCAGGTCACTTAGCACACTCTATGTGGCTTATGGGCAATGTAAGAGGAGGAAGAACATCTCATGGCTCTGTTTAGGGACTGAAATGATTTTTACCCAGCCCTAATGCAAAGACTGGAGAAGATTTCTGTAACAAGAAGAGAGCAGTTGAGGTCCCAGCTCTACTTGTTTGTGAAAGAGAGATACACTTTTCTTCCCACAGTCAAAGCCAGGCACCTTCTTTCCCCCCAGTTCTCAGGGTTAGACCATTTCCTTCAGCACATTCCCAAAATAATTAGAGGAGAGAAAAGCATCTTTTCCTGCACATTATGTTGACACAATGCCGAGATACTGTTAGGGCCTGAAATCAGTGCAAAAATAAGTTTGGTATGTAAGGCCTGAGACCCTACTATCTTCATGGCTCCAGATTCCATGAGTGTCTCCAACTAGAAGCTTGCTAATATATCAAACTCTACTAACAGATGATTTCAAAAGCAAAAAGCCATACAGATCTGACGGGGAAGATGCACATTTCCCCACAGACCATTGGGGAAAATTAAAATAAAGGAATGGAAAAATTAAAATGGAGACTGAGTGGCAAAATTGGGGTGAGAAGTCCCCACATTTCCTTTGTGGTTTTAGGTCTGTAGAGTCTGCTTTCGCAGTGATTAATATAACAAACAAGATACTCACAAAAAGACTCCTAATGCTCACTGATCAGAAGTATAATGACGTGGAAGCTGCAGCTGTTCCAGTGGATTTCTGAACAGCAGGCTCTTGTTGAGTGAGCCCCACGATTATTTATCTCCATCACGGGCTTTTTATTCCAAGGTATTTGTTGTTTTCCCTGCATTTAGACAGACTGCCCTTACACACAGAAAGCTCTGATAATGGATTTTTTTTATTAGCCTCCTCTTCCTCCTGCTTCTACAAACACAATGCATCCCCAAATCACTGCATTATGAAGGGAGGCGCTGCCAGGGTTTTAACAAGGGCCTCCCACAGCATTCTCCCCCATTAGCCTCATAAACACAGGGCAGTGCTGGAGCATGTGCTGCAGAGAGAAGGGTCAGGAGACTATTTATTCTCCCCGTTTAAACAAAAATGCTTTCTCGTGAGCGAGGGGAGAAGCAAACAAATAAATTAAGCTGTGCCTTGATGGAAGCATTTATATTGTGTCCTTGGGAAATGTACCGAGTGTGGGGATAGTGCAGACCAGTGTTTAACTTGGCTGATTTGAAATGGTTTGTGTGTAAATGGAGACCTTGCAGGGGCACTGTGCAGCTTGATTTTTTTCTTCTTTTTTAATATCTTGTGCTTGGTGCAATCTGCTCTGTTTCAAGGTAAAGTGCTCATTCTTTGGAGTCACCCTGTGACAGCACCATGAACTGGAGTCACAGGCCTGAGGTGTGCAGAGAGAAGATGAGAGGACTAATTGTGATTGCTACAGATCTGCCACCTGATGCTGAGGGAATGCAGTTTCTCCATTTGCCAGATAAGGATGATGTTTGTGCACCCACCTCACGACTAATGTGCTACTGCTTGAATTGGCAAGTATTTTTACCATTTTCTTGAGACCCACTGTAGGCAGGTGTGGCTGATCACATCCATTTCAAACAGGAGGAAAAGCTCTAAGCCAGTGGCTCCTGGCTCTGTCATCAGCCATTCGGTTTGGCGCTGTGAATGAACCTGCACAGTTGGTCCAGTTGGAGACAGGAAATCCTGCTCAGGAACCCATTGCCTCGAAGTACGACATACTTAAAGAAAAAGCTCTTTGGGTAGTGTTAACTGCCATAGAACTGATGTCTGCAGGGTCATGGTGACTTACATCCAGCAGTGATATGGCTCAACATGTCCATATTTATCAACATTTCAATATGCAAAGACATGTTTCTATTATTGTATTTCATTTTCAACTGGTTCTTTTTCTCCCTTGTTCCCCCTGGGATGACATCATTGGAAGCCTTTTAGTAACACTTCTCTCCCTGGCACTCACTGGACCAACATGTATTTTCTCTCTGTATGATTCTATTGGAGTTGCAAACTAAAAAGGCTCTTTGATTGTAATTTTTATGCAAGGTCAGCAGAAAGAGCACGCCTGCTACTTTTAAGGGAGTTTTAAACAGCATTTTACTTTTTTTTTTTTTTTTTTCTGAATATGTAAGCACAGAAATTTAAAGGCTCATTCTTTGATGCGCTCCTGCCCTCCTTCTACACAGCCTTCCTCCTGGAAACCAATGTCATACAGGCTGTACAGAGGAAGGCCCCAAGGTTGTGAATTCCTTGAAGTGGTTTGGCTCCACTTTAAAGTGGGTGATGAGAGTCAATAAAACAAAACACAACGTACAAATGAAGCCTTCAAACTAATATCAGCTTGGACATGGGATGCCCCAGACAGGCAATTTTGGATGAATGAAACGCAGTATTAAACACAGAGGGCAGCCTGAAACAAAGGCTTGCAGCCACTTGCTGTGACAAGAATTCACAGGAGCATGCTGTATCCCCTGGTCTCACAGTGCTGGAGCATTAGCCACAAGGTTGTGCGCTTTCAGGGGCTGTCAGGGAGATGAAGCAGAGGCAGGAAGACTGGCAAGTTTGGGGATTTTTGACGTTTCCAGGCAATTGCTTATTCAGAGAGCAAGGTAGATGGGGCTGTGACAAGATGCAGCAGCTGAATGGACCAGAGTTCAGGCCTAAAGGGCAGTAGACAAGCTCAAATTCACAGAGTGGGTGGTAGCTTTGGCACATCACCTACCCCTACCCTCAGAGGGTATTGCATCCAAGTGGTTGTATTGCAACCAAGGAGTGGTCAATAGAGGTGGTATGATATGGGGATCTTGGAGAGGGCAGACATGACTTGTGCAAAACAGCAGGAGACCTCTGCAGTTCATTCTTCACCTCAAGCATTTCACTCGATTCATCAGTGACTGTGCATTCCACAGACACTGAGGTCTCCTTTAGCCCTAGGTCTTGTTCTGTGTCTTCTACAAGAGTCTCTTCTTCAGGGGCACTGAGCACACCTCCCACAGCTGCATCGGCCCCAGGGAGCACGAGAGTCCTCAGCTCCTAGGTGAGGGTACACATCCTGGCCATGCTCTTGTGACACACCGGGTTATGCCTGAGAAGAAGACAAGGCTTGGAGGGAGCCAGGGGTGAAGCATGCACTGCAGTGGGTGCCTCGGTTCTTCGTCGGGGGGATGAGCCTGCCAGAGCACTGGGGTGGAAGTTCAGAGCTGGCTGAGCTGTAGTCACTGAATGTAAAGGCATGTAGGAACCTGCAGGATGGAGGAAGCAGGGAAGGCAGACTTCTGTGCGACTGTATTGATTGCATCAAGGCTAAATATCCTCCTTTAAGTGCTCAGAATGCATCATGATTATTATTAGACACTGCTTTTTTTTCTTGTTGTAAATGGTTGCATATATTAATACTCATAGGAACTGGACAAAATTAGTTGCCCAAAGCTTTTTATAACATCTAGAGTTCAAAAAAAGCATGGGGTACTTTTAGCCAGATTGCAACATTTTTGTCTCACACAGCTGATGGGATGTCTGCTCTACATCCATCCATTTTCTGCTTAAAAGGTCATGTTTAATTTCCTAAATGAGCCTACCCTTCCCCCTCCCTCCCTTCCCCCAGCATTCTCTCTCTATAGCAAGACATCGCTGCATTTTTCCTTCCCTACTATGCTGAAAGGGTGCTCGTGCTTACAAGGTTTGTGTGCAGTGAGGGAGAAAAAACATCTGCCACCAGTGACTTCGCAGACATGGTATATTTACAAACCTTGTTAGTTGCCATGAATACGTCATGCCTGGTTGATGCCCTTATGGGCAAAGTAAAATTGCATGAAGGGTATTTGCTGCTCCCCTAAGAAAAAAGGCCTTGTTTTGCAAAGGCAGCACATAGGTGTGAGAACTCCAGGGAATGGGGAAGAACATCCTGTAATTCACTGAAAACCAAAACCAGATGGCCATTTTTGAAAGTTCTGTCACAGGTAGGTAACTGCAGTCTCTCTCCTGAGTCCCACTGCTGCATGGGACTTGACACATGCTGATTTTGGTCTATGCTCCCACCTAACAAAATGTGGTGCCAGAGGAGCAGTATTAAATATTTTCTGTGGTAGAACTGCGCACCACTTACTCCCCACCCATAGAAGTGATTATCTGATGTCACCATTGCTGTTAGTCTCCCCTGCCTAAGAGGAGATCCTCTCCGGTGTTGTCTTCCAAGGCTCTGTCATTGTGAAAGGCTCTGAGGGGTGCATGTGCACTGTTTCAAAACCCCTAATGCCAACTAACAATAGATACAGGTGTGTAGCTCTCATAAGTATTGGTGAGAGTTCTGAAAAGGCATTTTCCTTTGCAAACAGCTTCCTTTTAATAGCACCCATTTTAATGAGACCCTCATTTCTAGTGTTTCCAGGAACACTTTTCTTAATTTCCTTTAGCCTGCTAATACATCCTGACAACATCTTTCTGTTATCACTTGTGTTATACATCATAGTCCAAAACTCTGCTCCTTCCGTAGTTTGGTTCTGAGGGCATCACAGAGAAGTAGCTGAGCTTCAGGCTCTCTGCAAGGCTGGTTATTTTGCAGTGAGGCAGTGGATTGCCATTAGAAGTTCATGTAAGAAGCAGTTAAGCCTTATGTAATAACTCTGACTCAGTCTAAGCAAAACACACACTCAGAACAAGTTGAACATGCATATGTCAGTATTCAGAAGGCCAGAATCCCTTTTCCATGCCAGAATCCCTTTTCCATCTTTCTGTAACAAGACCTTTTATTAGACCTGATTCAATCTTCTAAGAGTTTAGCTGAAGAATCTGGAAATGACCACAGTTGTTTGCCTTGGACAAACAATCCTCCCGACAAGACCCAAATGGTAATATTTGGGATTAACCCGGTTACAAAGCTAATTAAAGAATTGCTCCATTGCTTTTTATTGAGCGTCAAAGTCTGAAGATCGTGCTACACTAGTTTTTCTCAGGTACATCTGACTGTTCCTCTAGCATCTTTTCATAAACAATTGCCTCCCCCTTCAAAAAAAACTTACTGCCACCTCCCTGTTTTTATAATATAGAAGCAGCAAAGAACTATTTGTAGAGAATACTGTCATGGTCCTAAAAACCTTTCAAAATCTTTTCCTGCATGGAACAGATAGCACAGATACCTAGGCAGAGTAGTAGACCACTGCATTCAGCTTTCCTACAGGAGCACTTTACTGATATTGGCTCATATTTTTTCCCCTTGAACTGTGGAGCCAATCTTTGTGTGCCCTCTTGGATATGTAAGTTGCTCTTTGTTTGGAACACCACCTGAATGTCAACGGGGGCAATTACGGTGCTTTACAATTCATTGGTACTTTCAGGGCACATCTGCACACAGATACATGCATTATGCTCCCAGCTATATTGCGATTTGTCTCTAAATTTGCATTCCTTTTTCCTCTCATGCTTGAACTCTCAGGTTTGAAAATACTGCCACTTACCAGCTAAAAAGTGCTGGGTCAGAAACTGCAGCGTGCAGGCTCTGACCCTTCCTGCAGTGTGCAGCACTCTGCAACAGACACAGCAAGCTGAACAAATGCTCTTTCCTATTCTGTTTGCCTTTTAAAGGCATGTGAAGGGAGCTGGCAGCTACAGCTCAAAGAAAAGCAAATGTAGGAAAATAGAAGTGCGTTACAGGGTCAGTAATGAGCACACTCAGTAATTCCATGTTTCTGAGGTCCAGCTCCCAAGTACTTGAACAATTTAGCATTAGAGCTGAAATGTCTCACTTTCTTACATAAAATGCCCATTACTGGGTTTGTAAGCAAGGAAGAGACCAGGTTTGGAAAACGGATTCACAAGGTGCTGAAGGTCTACGGGTGGCAAACAGAAGGCACAGAGACAGAATGGAGGTAAAGGATGCAATTAAAACAGCAGTACCAGCAGATGAAAGGCCACGGTATAAAGCAGGGACAGAGTGTGAATCAGTGCAGTTCAATAGGAAAGGATGCTACCAGACAGAGACTGAAAGACTGGCAAGAGGCTGCTGGTGGCCAGAAGAGAAGATAAATCTGGAAGCAACATGCACGAGTCTGTTATCTAGCCGAAGCAGTCAGGCAGCACTCCTTGATAGACAAATTCAGGAAGCAATGACATTAAATAGATGTAAACAAGCTGTCTCAGCACTAAAATTTTGTTACTAACCAATTAAATTTCATCTTCTACTCTTAGCTGGCGGCCCTGGCTCACAGCCCCTTCGCTCTTACTGTTCCACAAAGATAAACCACATTGTACACTATTTCCATCAAAACTGGGAGATGGATGGAAAGCCCTTCCTTTCTCTAATGAGGCTGAAAGACTCCTTACCCTATGTATCACAGAAGCCTGTCACATTTACATTAATTGATGCTGAGAGTTTTAGGGCTGTTATGAAAGTGTTCAGGGCCAAAGGAGGAATGGGAGGCCCATGAAAATGTGCGGTTAAAGTGGATTAGACTGCGCATTAGTGAGGCCTGCAATTTCCAAATCCAGTGTTCCTTCCTAAGGTTTAGTATTTACACCACACCAAACAGTGCTGTGTGGGGAGCCAGAGGCCTTTGGCAAGAGCCTGTTTCATCCTCCAAGTAGACTCTTTTCACTAATGCCAGCAAAAAGCCCACAGGGCAGAAACATGCTGCTGCCATCACCTGCCTCATTCTGACAATGATTTTGTCCATGCACGAGTTTTTGTAACTGTGAATGACAATGCTGCTTTTAATTCTTACATTTCAGCTCATACCTCTTCGGTCTTTTCAATGTTCTCGGAGCTAATGATTTCAGCACAGCTTTCATTTTGCATCACCCTCACCATTTACTGAAATGGATCTCTCCTGGGGACACCTTGTTTTTATAGCAGCTTTTACTTCTGGATGGAGCTCTTCATTTCCAGGCATGGACTGTTGTGCAACAACTGACAGTAAATTCGAGAGAGAGAGATAAAGAAATAAAGTCATGATTTAGAGAAAGCAGAACTTCTGAAACAATGCTAAGCTTAAGCTGTTAGCCAAAATTCTGATGGCCTTTATGAATAACAAACATCTGTAAACACGGGGTGATTCCTGGCCAGGACTGAGCCCAGTGCGACTTACATCTCTCCAGACACCTGCTGCATCCTGCAGAAGGTTGCCTTTGAAACCCAGCCATGAGCACTGCAAAATGCCAGCACGCTTCTTCTTGACAGCAAATGCTCTTAAAGCCAGACCTTAGAAAGAGCATTCCCTGGTCATTAGGGTGCACAGTGCTACTGTACCTCTGAAGCAGCATTTACTGTGTAGCGGGCAAAGAAAGATGGGGAGGGGGATTCATCACACAAACATTAATCACAGTAATAAAGCTGCCCAGAGGTGCTCCAAGCTGTAGCTTGCTCCGAAGGCGAGGAGGGCTCCATGCCCACTGCCCCACGGCCCTCAGCCGCTTGCCCATGTCTCTGGGCAGATGCAGGTCCTGAGGCACTGAAGCAGCCCTGGGCCTCCCCATTGCCGGGGGGCAGCCCCACGCTGCTGGAGGGCCGGCGTTGAGAGAGGAGGGGAAGATGGTGACCATGGCTCCTCTGTGCGGGGGGCTGGGGGCTGTTCATAACTCGCTGGCCAGCCATGGGGAGCACATCCGAGCCCCCCGAGCCAGGCAGTTGTTTTCTAGCCGTGGTGGTGGGGTGCCTGAGGCAGCAACCGCAGGCAGCATTGCCTTTTGGACGTGTGTTGCTGCTGCACGCTTCCCCCAGAAATGAATTCACCTTGGCCATTCATCATCACCGCAGGCAATCTAATTAGAGCCCTGTCTGAAAAGGAGAGGCTCATTTATAATAGAGACTTTGTTATGGAAGTGTAATACCTCCAACTACATTTTTGCAGCGGGTTTTTTTTAAGGAAAATTAATTAATTGTCTGGTGCATTTTAAAATAACCAGCCTCCCGAGGATGGCGCAGCGGCGCCTCTCAACGCACTCCCTCCCCACCCAGGTGCCTGCTGTGTGACAGTGAAATGCTAAAATCACTTTGGCAGAGAAGCAGTCTCAGAGGCTGCTGTTTGTTTTCTACAGCAGAGGAATATCTCAGGATGCAGCCTGCACTGCTGCCCTGTGGGACCGTCTCTAATTGTGTGCTGAGCGCTGCGGAAGCATTCAAAATGCAGAGTTTAGAAAGCAGAATTAAACATGGAGGGGAGAGGCACCCATATGTAGTACGCACCCAGCTTGGTCTTTAAAAGAGGTGGATGTAAGAATGCACTTTGAGAAGCACAAAAATGGATAGTGGAATAAGGCAGATAGTCTCCTATTGACGTGCGCACGGCACAGTCACTGGTGAAGCGGATAAGAGCTGAGGATGTGGGCCCATGTGCTTGGCTCCTTCTCACACCCATTTTTGTTCCTTATCTGAGCAGTCTCAGTGATAGGACAGTTCAGGTGCGTGCTGCTAAGGGGTGGTTTCAGACATAAGCAGGGCCAACTGCAAAGTGGCAGAGAAAAGACACAGCATGTCCCTGTCACTGCTGAGGATGTGTTAGAGAATGCACCTCACCAGATGAAAAGCCTGGAGCGGATTGAAGCGCTGTTAATGTGAGGTGGGTTCTGTTCTAAGCTGCTCAGGATATACCATCTCAGGTCACTCCAAAAAACAAAAGTAAAAGCAGTGGATGGAGGGCCTTTTTTGTCACCTCCAGGGCTTGCCTAGGTAGTCATATTTCTTCTAATGACACTTCTTCTTGTGGAGAGGCCAAGTATTATTGGTGCAAAGGAGCAATCACCCCAAAAATGACATGTAAGATTCCCAGGCAGTAAGAGAGAGGAATAAACTGCTGCGCATCTGGGATGATGTGTACTCCAGAAGCTCAGGAAAGGATCAGCTGAGTTTGGAAGTGAGCAGTAGAAAGCAGGATGTGGAAGAAAAAGAGTCTTTGCGAGAAAGAGAATAACTATACTGCCAGAAGGTACTGGAAGAATGGTTCACCATTTTGCCTGAACAGGAGAGGAGAAACGGACACCTGAATTTCACAGTAGGTAAGAAAGTGAGGTTTGCTGAAGGAGAGGCTTAGGACAGAGTAGGGATGATACAGCCACTTCTGAAATCTTGCTTACTGGCTTTCATCTGTTGGTAGAGTGCTAAAAAAGAGATGGAGCCACAATAGAGACTATTAGGAAAAGGACCTCCAGGAGACAAATAAAATTTGGCAGTTTTGCCAGCTGAAGCCTTCCTATAAGTAGAATGCAGCGCAAAGTATTATACAAAGTGCTGTATTAAGTCTGTACACATCTTACACAGTGGCACTCTTAACTACACTGTGAGTTCTGTTACTCTCATGATCTCTCAGGTAATGCTTTTAAGGCTGTTCTGGTCTTTGGACTTGGACAGAGGGCTTCGTTCTCATTGCTTTGAAGAATAAATCACAAGACATGCGTGATACTACCCCATGGTCAGTGAGAACAACTGGTTTTGGTTTTTGCCAGCTGCTGCTCTAAATACTATCCAAAACCAAAAGTAGACAGACAGTCTCTATGCACAGTAACCTGTCCTCCTATGTGTATGGACGAGTGGTGGCAATCACAGGTTTCCTCATTCCACGCTAACCAGCACAAGCCAGCCAGATCTGGAAGCAGTGTAACCACATTAGTGTGATGCTGGGTCTGAAATAACAAACCAGGTCAGCATTTAGCTCAAGAAGTCTGCCTTGAGTGCACCTTATGCCCATACACTCAGTTCAATTAAAAGACAGACAGATAGATGTCTTTTCAGGTTGGAAGCCAACATCCCTACGAGGACAAGGAATAAATGCATGGCTGGGAATGGGTGGAGAGTAAGGACTGCAATGAAGAGATCAGAGTGGCTGCCCAGCTACGGCATGCCTTCATCTCTGCAGGATTTTTTACTTACCTGCTTAATGGTTCTTACTTCACAGGGTTTTCATTGCACATTTTTGTCTGTATCTTTGCAATACTAACCATGGAATTCTGCATGCTTTACCCTGTACTCTTGCTATTTTGATGTTAAGCTATGTCTGTTCTAATTAGGTATTCATACAGTGATAAACACTCATTTCTTATACACATTATGCAGAACCTTGCATTGTTCTCCTGTATTTTCTGTTATTTCTTTTGTAGTGTTAAAGGCAGGACATGACTCTTTTGAAAGAGGAAAAAGAAAGGTATTTATGAAAGGGATTTTCTGCACAAGCATAAAAAATGCCAAGTGTAGTCCACATAAAATTGGAGGCCAGCCCAGATCTTGGGACCTCTAGACCTTTTGCTAAGGTCTGGTGAAAAATGCCATGAAGGTCCACTAGCCTTCCCCAGGCTCATGGGGTAATTTTATGCAGGTCGCTTCATCAGGAATCTGTGCCCTTGTTCCACTGCAGCTCCAGACCTAGTAAAGCAACAAGGGTCTGTGTTGTTGTCTGTATGGCAATGGTGGTAGCTGCTCACCAACAGCCCCCAAGAAACACAGGATCTCCTTCAGCAGTATGGGGAGCACCATATATTAGGTGTCTTACAAAATTTTGGACAGAATTTATTGACTCAATTTATTCATGTGGAGAGTAGTCAGCTGTTTGTATATCCCTGGGAGTATTTGAACAGTGAAATTGCACCGTTCATGATAATCTTTCTCTTTTTGCCATGCATTCAGAGTTAACACTGAAGAAACGTTAACACTACAGTGGTTGGTTTCTGTGTAGTCTGGTGAAAATCTAGAGGTTAGCTGATATGACTTTACAAGTCCTGCTGCATAAACCCAGTTTTGGCCACCTCCATATGCACGTTTTCACTCCTCCCATGTGGGTTGTGTCAGTACTTCGATGGCACAGACCTTGGACTTGATGTCTGGTATCTCCTGCAATGTCTTCAATGAGGTAATAAACCTGCAATAATATAAACGTGGTATGAGCAAGAAGAAAGTCAATCCTGCAGTTTTTAGAGGGGAAAAAAAATGCCTGAACTTGACAAAATCTTGAATCTCAATGCAGAAATTTACTGCTCCCATGCTTTAGTTGATCAGTCTGGTTCTTTCTGAGGGAAACCCACAGACACACACATGCACACGCAAAACAACTGTGTTAATGGGGTTGTGTAATAAAAAATGGATTCATTTGAAAAAATTTAATGCTATTGACTGTTAGTATATAACATGCAATACAGCTTAAAGCTATGTACTACGCAAAATAAAAGAGCATGTCAGAAATAGTTTGAAAAAGTATATGCTGTGCCTTGCATTGTTCACTGTTGTCTTTTTCTGAGCTAGACAAAGGATACTATGTCAAAACAACGTTCTGTGCAAAGATCATTTTACAACCGTTTGCATAAAAAAGGGTAGATTTTACAAATCTATCTGCCAGTTAAAATCCCACACTTTTTTACATCGTCTATTCAAGTAGACAATTCCACATGATATACGTTAATGTAATATTTAGTTCTGCATTTATTGTGCACTTGGAAAGAAAGGATAAGGAAGATGAGAAAAAATGGCACAGAGCTCTTTCAACTTAGAGTTTCAGACTGTGCGGCACGTGCCTTTCTTTCTAACACCAGAAAGCAGGGAAACTGCTGTTGCAGCAACTGTGACCTCAGGACCTGTTTCAGCTTGCAAGCTTTCTCTGCCCAGTGGGCCCCTTTCACCCTGTATGCCAAGCAGCACGAAGGTTAACTAGCACCTGGAAGGTTGCTAGTGCTGGGTGCATTTTTTACTACCATTTTTTTGCACTAAGCTTTGCAATAGGTGCTGTGCTTCTTAAAGCTCAAGCTTCTGGATTTGTCTGCCTCCTTCAGCTTTAATGTTAAAGGCTTTCAGAGTAAAGCTTGAATACAGAGCTTCAGGGATCTTAACCAACTCAAATAGTTGAGGGACCTCGCTGTCACCTCCCCAGTGGGGAAGTTTGATGGTAAATCCCAGGAGCTGTGGGAGCTTTGCCTGTGCAATCGCCTTCACACATTGTAGGACACAGCATCAGTGGCTTGCAGCCACCAGCTTCCTAGATGCCATCATGACATGATGGGTGCTCTGCTTAATGCTCCCTCCATTCAGTTCTCTCTCAGTGTATATCTGGTCCTGTGATTCTCACCTCCCCCCCCTTTTATTTCATTGTTGTTCCCCATGATCTGTTCTTTTTTTTCTCCTTTTCTTTCTTTTTCCCTTAGACCTTCTCAATATCAGGGAACTTTGATGTTTGGTAAAGGCCAGCCTGGTCTCACAAAAGAGTGTCTGGCTTTCAAGGACAGAAGCCTCATCAATGTCAGCAATCAGTGAAACCGCACAACTGTACTGTCTACTTAGTGCTCTTACTGCCTTGTGCTTCATAGCATAGCCAGGCAGTTGGATGGAGAAGACAGGGAAACTCTCACAAGCAGTTTTTATGGTGCTGAGTTGTCCTTGAACACTTTCCTTTGGGCTTCACCTGATGACTAATTTGAGGTTTCGTCTCTTACTGCTGAAGCTGGAGTTTTCTTTCCAGGTTATGCAAAACTGCCCCATGGTATTTTGTATTGCAGACCAACAGGTGTTGGAAGTAAATGAAAGGCCTCTGTAGTCCAGCAGAACCTGAGTGTTTGAAACCAGAGGAACTTCATAATGTTCAGTGGAAGAAGCAGAAAAGTAGTTTTGAATAACCCAGAAAAGTCAAGCTCCACTTGTATTTTAACATGATTCAGCTTAAAAATGCTTTCATTTCTACATGAATTACCAGAAAATTAGACTGTGCTTTAGAATTCAGAGGCTTTATCTCTGGAGCCTCCGAGAGGGCTCACACACATAATCTGTGTGAACCCTTTCATCCATCACAGATATGACACATCAGGTGTTTGAAAGCACAGAATGATGCTACAAAACAGTTGGGTACAGGCAGTGAAAAATGCCAGGTTTTGTGGAAACTGTAAGAAGGAATTAGGTAGACTGGAAGCATTTACACAGCGGGGACTTGGCTGGGGCATGTGCACCTCTTGTGAAAAATGCTATAGTATCTTCCATCAGCAGAAGCAGTTAGGGCCCTAGTAATGTGTCTCCTTCAGACAATAAGAAGAGCACCCCTTTGTAATATTCTCAGGGGAGAGATAGGGAGAATTGTATCTGTCAATTACTCTCCACAGCCCCTGACCATTTAGTTTTGGTCTCCAATCTAGCCTTTACAAAGCCCAAAACTTTCTCAGGTGGTCTTTGGTGGGGTGTGGGCTTACACTAAGCTGTACCAGGTCTACTTGTGGCCATGATGCATCTTCCATTGCTTGTTTCCAGATTATTTTTGATTTATCATCTTTATTGATGTGGATAGTCAAGTAGAGGAAATCATGTAATAGGAGTCCTTATAGGTACTCACTGGAGGAAAGAAGCAGAGAATAGAGCATCTTTTAATGACAGAAGTGACAGAACATGGAGGCATTCAGGGCAACTACTGAGTGCGGAACCAGTGTTTCACTGAGACACCTGACATGAATCCAGGAGTAAAAAATATCACCCGCTTTATTTTTAACTGCCACAATTGAATTTTTAGATTAGAAAATATGAGATCCGTCATAAACCACAGGTAGGCTGACTACTTCAGTTGCATGAGGTTCTTCTCTGATTTGAAGCAGATGAGCAGGGAAGAGTTGGTGTCACAGAAACAGGCTAGAAATTGAAGGGCAGGAGCAGTTCCTATAGAAGTGATCAGGTTTGCCTCATGCAGCATTGTTGTGGGAAGGTTTTTAGCAGAGAAAAAAAAAAAAAAAAAGAGTTAGTGAAGTGGTCTTCTGTCAGTAAAAGTGTTTTTGCCAAAACGCAATTATTTTGTGAAATGCATCAAAACTTAAAATAGGAAAATGTGAAACAATTATCTTTTGACTTTCTCATTTTACAGCAGTAACGTCAAATTGTTTCATTTGTGCAAGTAAAAATGTTTCATTCTGATTTTCTGAACTTTCCTATTGTAACAATTGTTATGTATTTACATATTCCTGCCTATACATTCCATATTTATATTGTCTCAGGGTCACAGAACTGCAGAATTTCTGGTTCTGGAGAAACACTCCCATCTTATTTTTTGTTCTGAGTTGAAGAGTTAGCTTGTTTTTAAAATGGTGATCTTCACCACCACCCCCCCCCACCCCCAAAGAGATATGCATGGTTTTGTGGCACCTCTGCTTCTCAAAGAGAATAATGCACTTTGCCCTCAATTTTGCATGCACCGCAAAACCTTCTGAGTCCAAGGTGGTGGTTGTGTTTTGGATCAGTCCTTGTTCTGAGCTCACGTTTTGGTTCTGAGGTGTTATAGTGATTGAGTAGTAGTAACCAGTCCCTGAATAATATATGTTTTCCCAGTGCTTTCTAGAGCAATTTGGATTACTTCCAGCTCCTTTCCATAATTCCTTCAGGAGCCCTTCCCCTCATGCCCTGGTGGTGCCACTCACAGTTCCACCATGCCATCAAGTCACAATCCTTGTGGAAGCTGCCCAGAAAGTCTCCAGTTACCTCTCTTACCGCTCAGGCACTGTTTCCATCTTCTGAGGTAAGCCAGTGTGCTCTGCTTATGCCTACTTTCTAAGCTTGCAGTGCTTTTCCTTGGGCACCACTGACTTGTATTTTAGGTTGGCATTTAAAATGTAACTCTTAACGGCGACGTTGAGAGGAATTATAAAGAGATCAGAAATCAAGAGTTTTTGGGAAAAAAATGGTCGTGAATAGCAGTTCTTGTGACTTGCTTCAAAATCCTTCAGCATCAGTGTGCAATTAAGGAAAGAACGAGAGATTCCAGAGACAGAGATGTGTTTCCAGAGAGGACGTGTGTGTGCAGAGGGGGGGTGAGTGCTAATTGACTCCCTTTGCTCCTTGTGTCCAAGCCAACCTGGCAATGAAATCAAGTGGGATTCAGTGTGGATGTAAACCAGAAAGGCAAGAGGAACAATGCCTTTCCCAGCTACTGCCTTATGTTTTCCGTCTCTGGGGCCTTGGGAGGCTGCTGCTGCATTGGTGGCGGATGGCTGGAATATGCATTCATAGCAAAAAAGTCAGTTCTAAAAACATTTCCAGGTGAGTGTCAGTGTGCTACTGATCAAAATGAGGGTTGATTGCAAATCTAAAACTGAAGCAAACACTTTGCTTATTTTGGTGGACTGCTGCTGCATGTGTGCGTGTATGTGCTTATACACTCTTCCTTAAGCATTGTGAATTGAATTAATCATGGAAGGAGAGGCATACGCTGCTATTCTTCATACAGTTCCACAGCTGGTTTATATGTTTCAACTGGAGTAAGACGTAGGTTAGGAGACATGGGAGAGGCCAGGCCTTGTTCTCCAATTGCTGTATTTGTGAGCAAGATTTAAAGGCAGACCAATGTATTCTGCATGACTTGAGAAATTTTAGACTGTATTCTGTATTTACTGGGTCTGCAGAGTAAATACGGAACACAGTATAAAATTTCTTGAGGGAAATTGCTATTTCATCTCAGCCCCTAGGAATGCTCAAGTTAAATGTCTGGGCCTACTTGGGTAACCACAGCTATTGAAATAAAGCACATGAAGTCCCACATCCAGTGGCAGCACCCCAGAAATGCAGCCTTAATGCTTCTGAGAAGACCTCACGAATCGTCAGTTCTGATCGAGTATCAGTGCTCCTGAAGCCAGGCTTATTTATATCAGCCCAGAATGTGGTCCATGGAGTAGATACATGTTCTTCATCTCACTAAGACCTCACAAATTTCCCAGCCCTACCTAAGCCTATAGCACCTTTCTGTCTCACTGATACTGGTTTGAGTTGGATGAGTTAAGGTTGAACAGACGGATTGGTATATTGATGCCTTTCAGTTGGGTGCAAGTAGTCTGAACTAACCCACTTTCTCCCTATAAACAGCTTCCTGGCAGTGCAAATGGACTGCTCCATTCAATACAGCCTTATTTTGTACTGTGAGATGAAGCAAAATGAACACAGCTTATTTGATTGCCTCTAGCATTGGACTGGACCCATCACTTTTAATACTTTTCTTTGAGGAAGGAAGGAGCTTCTAAAAAATTCCTTAAGGTTTCCTCATTTTCCCTCCCATACTAATCCTGTCGTTTGGGATGTCAACATCTGTTCTTAGGTGTTGTCAGGCTGCTGTGCAGAGCTCATTGGCATGCCAGGCCCACATTTGTGTTGTCTCACAAAGCAGAATGTAGGGATGTTTTGGCAATACAAAAGGAAGTATTTTGTTAGCTGTCATGGTGAAGGGAGAAGGCACTGGAAAACAGTAGTTTAAAGCTTGGTGCAGTGCTCCTCCAGTGACTGTTACCTTAACCTTCAAGTGCCTCGTTTTCCTACTAATAGAGAATAGAGGTAAATAGGGGAAAATGGGGAAAATTAAATGAACCTACTAATTAACATCTGTAAACCCCCTAAATGATCACTGCAAATACTTGTGTGAGACAGTGTACTGAAAGGTCTGCTAATTCATAGTTCCTCGCAGGTGTAGGTTCAGGAATAGCACTCTCCTGCAGGCAGGGCTGCCTGCAGTTGCCTCAGAGAGGACAAGCAGAAGCAGCAGGGTGCCTTGGGAGACAGACAGGAGTTGCAAGGACCAGGGAGAGGTCTCAAAATCCCACCCAGCCTATAGGTTTCCTGCTGAGCTGGTGCTGCAAGAGGGAAGAAAGCATGGTACTTTGCCTCAAAAGCTTCTGACCTGCTTTCTGTGCCTGCCCTCATTTAAATGCCAGGGGTGTCTAGAGCAGCACAGCGAAAAATCAGAACTGGGTAGGGACTTCCTCCCCAGCCCCATCAGCCTGTGGGAGACTCACACTGACAAGGCCAGAGCCTCCAGTTCATATAGAGCTCACGGTCACAGTGAAGTGAGCTGAGGAGCAGTGAGAAGGCAGAGGATGCCGTCAGCTGGTGTTTGGATGATCAGAGATGCATTGCTAGGGAGAATGTGAGGCATATATTTGCAATATGGCCATAGGCTGGCAGCGTCAAGCTGTGAAGGCAGAAGAGGCTGAGAAGAGTGCTGGTGCTTTTCTGTGAAGAGATGGTCTGTGGTAGGAACACTGTGTTGTTGAATGAGAGAGAAAGGGGAAGCCTCAGGGCTGCCTGAGCATGTTGAAGAGGTCATGCTGAGCTGATGCTTTCCACCTATCTGTCATTCCCTCCTTGCTCAGCCATCTCTGTTGCTCCCTGACCCAGTCCTCCGCTCCAAGCAGTACTTTATGTTGGGGCTTTTTTGCCCCTCTCAGACTCTCATAAAGGTGTAAATAATGCTTCCCACTCAATGTGGGTCTGCAGGTTCTGCTATTCTCCTGCAGGGCTAAAAATTGTCTGCAGCAAAGCAGCTGCTCTGTAGAATTTATCTGACTGAAAGATTAGATTGCGCGAAATGCACGAAAAGGGCTAGATCCTCACGGCTGTTATAAATCCTCATTTACAACATAGATCACAGCTGTAACCAACATGTAAATCACAACGCTCCCTTCTGGCTTGAAAATCTATGAATCCATGAAAATTGGCATAATTGCATTGATTTGAGGAGGGCTGCTGTGATTTACGCTGGCTGGGGACGCAGCCCAGCGTACGCCCATCCTGTTAGAACAAATTACAATTCTCTTTGCGGCGCAGCAGCTCAGCATCCAGGCAGGCTGGGTCAGCAGCAGCGTGCTGTGCCTCCCATCAGCAATTCTGCTGCTCCTGGGGCCCTGAGAGGAGCAGGGCTCGCAGCTTCCCTCCCCGAACACTAACCCTGTGCCTTTGCCTCCCTGTTAGGCTGTATTTGAAAAACAGCTGCTGCCCAGCAAAGTGGTACAATGTAAGAAATGTAAAAGTGGCAATGTTTTGACCAGAAGAAGCCTGTGGGGGTTTTCACAAGCTAGCTCATCCTGTCAGATGTGTGGTTCAGGAAATGCTTGTGCTGAATGCATTCTGCATTTTTGCCCATATACCCTTCTGAAGCCTTCAAGTGCCAGTTCCTTGGCAGAGCAAAGGATACAGGCACAGTAAGCATCAAAACAGATTCAAAGCTATTGAGCCTTTGGTGCGTGCAATGAAGGGATCTTGCTTTCTGGCTGCTGCGTAAGTGGAGGCTGCTGTAAAATTAGATAGGTTGCACAAATAGCAAAGGGGAAATACAGAGAAGAATCCCAAAGAATGCATTTTATTCTGCATGCAACCTATAAGAAAGCTCAACATTGTTAGCTATTAATTGACTTTAGATGGGATTTTTTGGGGGTAGAATAGCAATTCACCTAAAAGTCTCTGGAATAAGAATCAAAGTTGTTAGTCTCACATAGCATTTATGAAAGCCTTTGTTGGTACTTAAAGCTCTATTTAAGGCTACACTTGCACTTGCCTTACAATGGCTTGTTTTCTGTTCTTACAGCTTCCTGAAAAAAATTGTTCCTCCAAATTAAACTTTCAATGCCTGTCCTTTGCTCGGGAGCAGAAGTCTGTTATTTTGGAGAAAATATATTGACCAAGTTTCTAAGAAAAAGTGGAAAAAAAAAAACCCTTTTCTATTATCAAATTGCATTTGGATTCATTTGCATACTATTTAATCTTGATTAAATTGTCACGTTTAAAATATGTGGTTTGCTTAATTCTCACTCAGGCCTGGAGTCAAGGTCAATTGATTTTGGACACGTTCAATGAACACTTTCTGCTGTGCTTAGAGTCATGAGAGTGCAAGTCACAACAAATAAATATTGACAAGAGTGTGGGAGTGCAGAATGTGGCCAAATTCATATTTTGACTACACAGTTGTATCTCTCTTAGGGATATTGATGTTGGTTTTGCGTATTTTCATAATCTAGGTTTTGGAGGACTTTTAGGTTTGGATTTTCGTTTAAATTGTCTGGTTGTGTTGCTATGATGAATGTTCAATTTCCCTGAAGATCTGGGTAAATAATAGATCTCATTTTGGTGACCAACCTGAAACCTGCAGCTTCTCATGAATAAACAATAGAACTGAAGTGTTTCATCCAGCTCTTTTGCAACACCCACTTCCAAAGCAGAGTCCTGAGATTGTATCAGGGATATGAACCTGACATCAGTTTCAGTCATTAGCAAGTACTAATAGACCAATACTGGTATTTGGTGGGGAGGGGATGTTTCGTCATCCCACCTCCTTGGTCCCCGGATCTGCACTGTACTCCTCAGGGTGTTTCTGCCTGTACTGGACTGCCTAACATCTCTGCCACGGCAATGAGGACAGGCGTGTGCTCTGAAACACCCTGTAAAATAATCAACCTGCTGACATATTTTGCAGTCTTGTCCTCTACTATTTTGAAAGGAAATTCATCCTGGACACATTCAGTATGAAAACTGCCCCTGTTTGCAGGTTTCACTGGCACTTGCCACAGCTGGCTCCAGCACAAGTTTCTGTGAGCTAGGTGTGGCCCCGAAAACCTCCATCCCACTCATGCCAGGCCTGTCCTGGCTTGCTTGCGTGAGGAAAAGAGCTCACACTTGATGTGCAAAAACCCTTTATGAGAAGGATCTCCTGACCTAGCTACAAATAGGAAGAGAATGTCTTCTCAGGTAACACACACAGTCTTCTGTCCTCTTTTTAATCTTGTGCTGCTATCTTTCCTCCCCACCCCATTGCCAGGGAAACCCTTTTCCTTTGGCAAGTGCTGCCCTGACAATGAAATTGGTTGAGTGGAACACCCTTGTCTTGTCAGAAAGCCTGCTTTTGGTGGGTCTTTTCTGGCTGGCTGGGCTGAGAGGATGATAATTCAAATTATCCTCTTGTGCATGCATGAAAGGACTGCCTGGCATCTGCAGCTGGCTACCAGATGGGTGGTGTGCCACACGGTTTTGCCATCTACCCTCCCAGGAAGCTACCTAACATGCAAGCAAGGCAGGTCCCTGGCTGCATCCCAAGTTGCCCTATGACTGGTGGGCTGGTGCCTGCCACTGAAGAAGGTTGTTTGCTTCTTGCTTAGTGGGTGTTTATATTACACTATGAAACGAAGCACAATATCGAAGCTGGCTGAGACTGTGTGGTAAGAAAATCCTCTGATCTTGCTAGCTCTTCTCAGTGTTTAGCCTTTTATCAGGACGTGAGCTCATTGCTGTTTCAGGCTAAAGTAGAGCTTTGTATGGGTGCTTTGCTTTCACTCTTGAGATTCTGTATTTGACTTGCAGCTTGTGTCAGAAAGGGCCCGATCACAAAAAAAGGAGATGCTTTTAGCAGGAAAGTTAGCAGTCACTTAAACATCACTCTTCCAAGGAATACAGGTGTGCAAGGAGAGAAGAGTCACACATCTCTCTTTGAATCAGGTTCTCAGAGCATCCGTCTCGATACTAATAATCTTCTGCAGAAGATCACCGATTTCTTTTATGTCACCGAGAGCTCTAGTTGCCTGGCAATACCCAGTAACGTCTAAGTGCCTCAGAGGACTGGATGTAAACTGCAACTTCGGTGCATTGTAAGTGGAGGCAGGCATATTTGAAGGTTTTTACAAAGGAAAAGTTAAACAGATAGCTGAAATGAGCTCCTTTTATTCACACGATATTTTATTCCTTATGATAACCAACTTCTGTTGGAGATTTATTAAATAATCTCCAACAAAACCTCCCCCAGCCTTTGTCTGATGTTTCAGTTTTTTGTTGTTGATCTGTGTGTCACACTCTTGATTCTGTTGCTGCTGAAATTTAGACAAGGGGATGCCTGACTAGGATATCCAGAGCCTTGTCAGGATATGTAGGGCATACCTGAGGGACATGGCTTGAGGTATCATCCTGCCTTGGTGCTGGCTGAGACATCTTGAGGGGTGTCACAAGACTCCTGACATGTGAGTGTGGGCTCACCTACTTTGTGGTAGTGAGCGTGGGTTGTACGGACTGATGGACAGCTTACCAGCAGGTCCAAATAATTCTTCAACATATGACCATGATGCTTTCCCCAAGTCAAGATTGTTAACAGCTCATTTAAAACTGTCCAGGAGACTTGGTGATAGATTTAGCCTCAGCTTCCAGAGCTGACACACTGGCAACCCCAGCATAATACCTGATCTACTGCAGGGGAAACACTCATCCTTCTCTGAACACAGGACAGAAGGTGAATGCTCTGTTTGCCATAGCTGGGGAAGTATATGATAGAAATGAATTTTAATAGAGCCTTGCTGTGAAAGTTATCCCTGCTTAACTTAATGGTGTAGCCTACTTATTTGTACTGTAAACTCTTAATTCAGCAATGACTAGTTCAAATTGTGCTTTTAAATTCAAAGGTATGTAAAATGGCTGTGTAAAGGACAGTTGACCTGCTATTTACGTGTTTTTTCTTGCTCAGATTACAGTTCCTCATAGTCTGGAGTAACAAAGAGCTTTCTAGAGATGTCTGAGAAAATTATCTCAAGCTGTTTCCCAGGGGATCTGGGTTTCTTAACTGCATTTCTCCTTTTTCTCTTAACAGACTTGAAGTGGTGCCTGTAGTAGAAAGACAAGCTGACATAAAACAGCCCATTACAAATGGAAAGAGGAGCCTGTTGCTTCCTTTAGCTGTCCACCAAAAGACTCACCATCATGTGCATATTCCATTACTGGGTGAAGAACAGCTTGGCACTATTCACACTTACCATCATCACCAAGGTGATGCTGGACAAGAACAAACTATTGTATTCTGAATCAAGAAAATAGGCCTAGTATATAGTCTCCCTGTCAGATGTACACCTGGCTACTTCTTGTTCTGCTTCTTGATTCCTCATGCTTTTAAGCACTGCTTGGTCTGAAGTGGCCAATGCACTCTGAACTTCACTTGCTTCTCCTGGTATATTCTCCAGAAATGAGAACAGAGAGCTGTGCTGATCCCACGAATCATGTTCACCTCCTCTTTCTGTGCCAGAATTTTGCAGTGGCATAAACTCATGCTTTCTCAGAATCTCCTTTCAAGGTTCTTATCATAATTATTAGAAGTCAAATTATTCTTTGTTTTTGTAGCACAAAAAATACACTAAGTTAGACAAATCAGTGAACTATCATCCTGTTTCCTACCACATTTTCTTTAGCATTTTCAAGTGCTTTTTGGGTTAAGGTCAGTCTATGGAAGCTGATGATACACCCTTATACTCAGAAAAGTGGTTAAATGGTTTTCCAAAATATCCATTTTCAATATTCCATTTTCTAGAATAACCATTAGAGCTTCCTTTTTCGCACATTGTCACAGTTGCAACATAAGAACTTTCATGGCTGTAAATTTTCACAAGGAAGGATGCAATATATTTCTACTGTATCTGACTCTATGCTGCCCCATGCATTGCACAGTCATTTCTATTTTTACCATTCTGGGTGGGAGAAACACTCATCAGAATAGTAGAGAGTTACAGTCACTTAGAGTTGGTCTGAACATCTATGTAAATTGCAAGAGGCAGAGAATCTGATTCTGTGCGTATAAATTTTATCAAACCAGCTGCTTGTCAAATTTTATTTTTGCTTTATTTAATCATTAGATATTACTGGAAGAAAATTGTACATTCTGCTGCTAGTTCTTCTGATGTAAATCTGGAATAAGAGCCTAATTCTTATCTCCTTCAGCCTGCCATCAGTGGAAATCAATTCCAGTGAAACTTACTTTAGCTTTAAGTCCCATTTTCACAATATAATGTGGTCTTTGTGGTTCTTAAAACAGATGCATGGAAATAATAGAGCCATAGAATGGTTTGGGTTTTTAAACCCAAAAGGAAGGGATTTGAGCTCACCCAGTTCTAACCCTCCTGCCAGGGACGCCTTCCACTAGACCATGTTGCTCAAAGCCCTCTCCAACCTAGCCTTGAACACTGTCAGGGATGGGCAGCCACAGCTTCTCTGAGCAGCCTGTTCCAGTGCTCTCATAGTGAGGAATTTCTTCCTAATGTCTAATCTAAATCTACCCTCTTTCAGTTTAAAGCTATTCCCCCTTGTCTTATTCCTACCTGCCCTTGTAAAACGTCCCTCTCCAGACTTTCTGTAGGCCTCCTTCAGGTACTGGGAAGCTGCTTCAAGGTATCCCCAGAGCCCTCTCTTCTCCAAGCTGAACAAGCCCAGCTCTCTCAGCCTGTCTTCATAGGAGAGGTGCTCCAGCCCTCTGAGCATCTTCATGGCCTACTCTGGACTCACTCGAGCAGGTCCACACCCCTCTTGTGCTGGGAGCCCCAGAGCTGAACACAGTACTACAGGTGGGGTCTTAATCCAGGCCATCTAATTTCATATCATAGTATTTACTTCTGTATGCTGTACTGTATTCTGCCACACACTTGAGCACCAGACATTCATTGAGCTAGCTTTAGTTAAAAGAATAGTTACTGGCACATACTGAGTCAGCCATCAGGTTTATAGGGAGAAGCAAAACTGATTATTCTTGCAATAGTACCTGAAGCAAAGGTGTGGCTAATTTAGCAACTATCTACTACTCAAAGAGTGATCAGCTTCCACCTTAATGTCTTGGAAAAGCTCTCCATGTGTTGTATGACCCTTTCTTCATACTTTCCCTGCAAATTAATCATGGGAACAGAGTGAGTAAATGGGATTATGTGCCCTGCTCAGTTTATCTTCTGTGGGACTGAGATCGCTGTGAAGCAGTGGAAGAGATGCTTGAGATCGAAGATGAGAGCCTAAGTCAGCAGTTGCAAGTGCTGGGGGCAGGACTGGCTGTGGGAAAGGTAGGACCCAGGATGGTTATGTATAAATTGAACTGAAGCCTTGGTTCTTCACAAGAAAGTACTTTGTGTAACTGGGGAGAGGAGCAAGTTATCATCACTCTTCAGAACAGACACATACTCTGCACACATGGGACAATGGCAGCACCTTTTAGCTAAAGAGATGTAATACTCACATGGATGAGGGGCAGAAGATATGACTGACGGGGAATTTATCCAAACTGGTGCCATTTGGCTTCTTCTTGGCAGTTCCCACATACAAAGTGTTCAGAAAAGGACATCTAGCTAAAGGGTGTTAGCTCTCCAATTACCCTCGCCCTAGTTATAATGGCTCCCAGAGGCCCATTCTTCGCTACTATAAATTAGAATAACCCTTAAGGTTGACTAATTTGCCTGTGCCCTTTACCAGGGATGAGGGTGATAAGCAGGAGATGTAGAGCTGCTTTCTCCCCTCGTAGCTTCAAGGCTTTCTTATCCACCTCAGCCCAGCCAGAAGTGGATCAGTTATAATCCTGTTTTCCTGCTAAGGGTAGAAGAAGCCACCTAGGCAGGATATCACATGGGCCAAACTAAACCCATGCAGAAACATACCACCATTCTGTTGTGCAGAAAGTCTGCACCGCAAGGTATTACCCTCGGCAAGCTGCTGCCTGCCTCCCTCTCACATTTTCACACATGCTGCCTTACTGGTGTGCTCACTCAGGGTGAAGGCTGAAGCACCCTTGGCCTATCAACAGGGTGTTGCTAGCTGGGCCAAGTATTTGTGTAGGACTGTGCTCCTGATGGCTTGTGCAGTTGCACCAAGACACCACTGATCACATTGCATTCACAGCCAGTATGTGCCAGACAGCCCTGAGAAGTCAAAGCAAACATTTCCAGTCCTCTGGCTATAGGATGACCCAAATATGTATGTGTAATTTAGGAAAAAGGGAAAAGACATTGTGCGAGGAAACCTTCACCTGAAAGGAACAGGTTTGTTCTGCTTTAATCTGTGTTGTTTGATTGCCCCTTTCCAGTAACAAACCTGGTGCACTGCTGCTGCACTTTCAAGGCCAGATGGTAACTTCCATCCTGGAACTGGTGATCTGATAAAGCGCTAGAGGTGAAGGTGCAAGGCAGGGGTATTGCCCCAGCCTAGAAGTTCCTTTAAGTTCATAAAAGTTCTGAGGGGCAGCTCAGATTAAAGAAGTTCAGGAGGGGCTCCCGCAGCCCCACCAGTGGCTGATGAAAGTTGGCACATCTATTTTGACAGCTCAAACCTGGGGGTATTTATATTAGGTGTCATGAGGCACCTCACCCTCCAACCTTTGTTAAGCTCTGTTTAGGCAACCTGAAGATCTTGGATTTCCCTGTCCTGTCCTTTGCACCCTCCCAGCAGCTTGGAGAACTCATCCCCCCAAAGAGTAATCCTGGGGAGGTGCGGGGAAATTGAGTGATTCTTCAGCCATGTCAGTTCCCTGATCCACTTCTTCCAGTGGAGCAAATGCTTGTCCCACCACAGCAGATAGGTGTTTAGAGGAGGGAACCAGTAGTGAAAAGAGCCTAAGTCTACTAAGCCAGCACTGCCACCAAATAAACATGCCTGAAATTGCAGCTTCTGGAAGCTCATCATGGTTGTGCCTTTTCACAGGGTGACAGGGAACAGGAGCTGAGCCTAGGAGCTAAGGTTTGCATTTGCTTTGAGAAGCAAATTTATTTCAGTTAAATCTAAAAGAAACCAGATATTCTTTTGTTTAAGTTTATCCAGCCAAACCACAGTCAGTTGTCCTGTTTCTGTTAGAATTAATCTCCTCTGAGTTCACTGGAGTGCCTGAAGTTTACTCTGGAGGGAAAGGGAGCAGAACTGAGCTATTGCAGCTTATTTCCCTTCATTTTTCCGAACAAAATGAATCCATGACATGCAGATACCTGTGTGTTACCTCCTGGCTTAGGCAGAAGGAAAGTGAAGGCATCTAACAGCACCCAAATGCTCACAGAATGGCTGTCAGTCACAGACTGAAAGGGCCAGCATGATGCTGGGCAGGAAGAGCACATGAAGGACAAGGAGACTGACTCCCCTTTCACTGACATGAGTGTTTATCAAGAGACTTCTTTAGCACTATTGTTATGGCCCTGGAGTAAACTGAGCAAATAGCAAGAAGAATCAGGCCAAAGTTCAAATGATCCTGACTCTTCGTGCATTCATCTTGTCTGGCTGCTCCTACCCATTGTGCAGCACAGAATAAATATTGCTAAGGTATTTGTTATGGTCAATGCTGAAGAATACCAGTTTTCATAGTCCTGCGCCCTGGCCAGACTCCACCTTCCTCTTCTCCTCTCCTACCCCTCACACATATTTTTTATAGAGCCTGCAGGTGCTGCAGACAGTCAGCTATTAGAGGGAGTTGGCTGTCCATCGTGAGGCTTAATTGTTTGCTCTGAGCTGTACCCATGAAAACAAACCTTTATTTTTCTCTTTCTCTCAGCCTGTTTCCTTCTGTTGCTGCAACAAAGCAGTAAGGAACCCCTAGCCCTTCCTAACGTAAGGAACAGAAAGTTCCTTACACTAAAGCAGTAAGGAATCCCTGGCCCTCACTGACTTCACTGAACTGAAGAGTATTCAGCTGCACTCAGACCTTGCCCACATCTTCAGTGAGGTTTGGTGAGATTTCACAGTGGGAAAACAGTCTGCTCCTGTCTCTGAATGTGTGGAATTGCACAAGTGAATATCATGAATGAGAATACTTTTCTCTCTCAGCCTGTCTTATGAAATCGTACTGGACAATCCGTGTGACTGGCAAAACTCTCCCATAATTCTGAGTGTTGTGGCCCATCCCACATCTTATCTCACGTTAAAGGATTAAAGAATATGCCAGTATTTCTCCACCAAAGGTTTCCAAAAATGCTGTGGAGAAAGCCTCTGCTTTCCTCACTCTCACTGGCTGGGAACAAGTGGTGAAGCTGGAACCGCTAGGTCTAAATGGGTTGGACCAGTTCTCATCACTGCTCCTCCCTGGCTTGGGGCTGACACCACTTTCCCCAGGGATGTCTGAGTCCATCCATCCAGATGCCTTGGGGATCTCTAGCCTGGATTCACTGCTGCTCCTGATTCCTGGAGAGCACTGCAGGCACCGGGGCTGATCTAGAGAAGGAGCTAACAGAGGTGGGACAGATCTCATGTACCTGGGATGCATTCTGTGCAGGGTATCAAGTTAGGAGATTCTTCTTTTTTTAATTTCTTGACATTTAAAGGGAAAAGGTAGATCAGTGATCCCCCAGATCCCTACAAGCAGATGGATTCTTAGTTGGTGCAGATCATCAGGATGTTACTGGAGGGAATTCCAGCCAAAAGCCTGACCCCATGGTCTTTAAATGGAAGCAGCATGCAAAATCAGCGTAGAAAATAATGCCTTCTTTTAAATGTAACAAATGATTTCCCCTTTGGAGGTGCTAATGTTTAATTCTTTTGCTCAGAGTCCTGCCAAGGAGTTCAGTGCTGGACAATACAATTAAAAGTCATCCCCACATTGAAGGGCTGACAACTCAAGATATAGGCATACTGCAGACTGGTTTTGCCAGGGAGTAAATAGAAGAGCATGGTTTCATATTTAGCACTTCTATTAATGATGAAGCAAAGGACATATTCAGAAATTAATAAGCCTAAGAGAGGGGTTTTTCCCAGTCGGTTCGGGGGGGGGGGGGGGGGGGGGAT
>JANRGW010030908.1:0-34423 GCA_024733675.1 Psilopsiagon aymara | reverse complement strand
GTTATACCTTAGTTACTGGACTGTTCTTATCTCAACCCGTGGGAGTTACATTCTTTCAATTCTCCTCCCCATCCCTCCAGGAGCAGGGGTGAGGAAAGGGAAGGCAGTGAGAGAGAGGCTGCGTGGCTGACTAAGCTTAAACTACACCACCATCTTTCTCTACAAGGGAAAGAAAAAATATTTCTCATTTTATATTTTTGAGAGGCTGTTTTTTGAAATAAATTATATTTACAAATGTAAATAGCCTTGTAACAAAGAGATAAAATTTATTTTCCTTGCTACATAATACAATATTAAGTATCTTCCTGGGGAGAAAGCTTACAATGCTCTATGATCCACTGCTGTACTACACATGACATTTATAAAGACCTGCTGACACAAATGATTTTAAGTCAGTGTCTTGCAAAAATTTCTGAATTTTTTGCCTGAAGCAAATAAAGACAGAATTCGAAGCAATGAATTATGAATTTCATATTCAGGCAGGATTAAGTCCTCCCTAATGGTTTCTTGGCTTGCATTAGGAAAGGCATTGCTCACAGGTCAAGAGAGGTGATCCTGCCCCTCCACTCAGCACTGCTGAGGCCACACCTAGAGTGCTGTGTCCATTTCTGAGCTCCCCAGAAATAGACAGACATGGATATACCAGTGAGTGTCCAGGTAAGGGCCACTAAAATGATTAAAGGATTGAGCATCTCTCCTGTGAGAAAAGGCTGAGAGAGCTGAGACTCTTCAGCATGGAGAAGGGAAGGCTCAGGGAGATCTCATCAATGTATTCAAATATCTGAAGGGAGGGTACACAGAGGACAGAAACAGGTGTTTTCAGTGGTGCCCAGTGCCAGGAGGTGGTGGCCACAGACTGAAACACGGGATGTTAACTCTGAACATCGGGGCCTTTTTTGAGCTGGGGGCCTGGGCAAGACCTTCAGAGGTCACTTCTAACCTCAACCACTCTGTGATTTTGAGTGAAACTGTGAAGTTATAAACACTAGAGCATAAAAAAAATGCAAACACCGTATTAAAGACTTCTCTAGTCCACCAATTCTTCTCTTCCCTATATATCAGCTCAGTAATGATGAGCACTTCCTCCCCGGCCCCCATTCTGTGGTCTAATTCTAATGTAGTGCTTAGCCACATCTCCTTTACTATAACACCTGAAATTTTGTGCACACTCTTAAAGAGTCTTAGTTACTTGTTTTTAAGATGACATTTTGACCCAAAATGGCTAAGACTGAACTGTCCTAAATTTGGACACTCAGAATATACACCTACTTCAGAATCATAAAAGTCATGAGATAAAGCTCTCTCATTTGAAAAGAGACTTGTCAGTCACAAGTAGGATTTCTGTCAAAACATGTCCTTTCCAGTAGAGTTTGTTGTTTGGGGAGATTTTTTTTCTGGAAAGGACATAATCACTTCCAAGTCCCTGATATTTTAATCATGGTATCTCTACAGTCAAAATATTGAACAGACCTACGTCAGCTACGTAGCATAGCTCATACATAAGAATATTTTCAAAGTTAACTTGCAAAGTTCATTCCCTAATAAATGTCAGTACAAATTGAATCAGTCGTGTTTTGACTAACACTTCAGTTGAATAAAGGTATGCCCCTTCTGAATAATAACAGGGTTTTGTGCTGGAATTTAAATTTCTCCTTATTTTGGTGTCATATTACTTCAGTTTGATGAACATTTGACTGATTAGTTATATTTAAATCTCTGTATCAGTGCAAGATCTGGAAAGTTACAAGAAATCCAATTATGGAATTGTTCGAAGGATGAAGAATGTACAAATAGTTAAGAAGGGCACTAAGGACATTCAACGATGAAAATGTTCCTGCAAGCAGTGCATATTTCACATCTTTATCTCCCACACATCCTGCTCCAGAGAGACCAAACGCCTGGCTATGATTTAATCAGGTCATAAGTCAGTCCCATAATTCTTTTCATATACGTGTTGAGAAACATCTGGGACTCATGGCACTGGACTCGATATCTATTATGAGCAAAATGTTCTGATAATAATAATAGTAGGAACTGCAGAAATCTACAGGGTTTCTATTTATATAACGCAAACTTTCACAGTGAAACCAGGAGCCAAGCTGGGCTCAAGCACTCCAAAAGTCTCCTGTAACTATGGTTACCTTTACCTTGCCAAGAAAATGGCACATCTATTCCTGAAATTTACTGCATACTAATTGTCATTAAAAGCTATAACTGAAATTACTGATTTTTTTTTTACTAGATGAGCTTGGAAGTGCAGTTTGCATCAGCAATATCTGCTTCTAGACAGTATAAGCACTATGAAAACTTCCCTGAGGCTGTTTGTGTTATACCCAGCATAACACAATGCAATTTCATTTATTGTCTTGGCCTCCTGTTACGAGGCTGTAGATCATGCTCAAATTTTTTGCTACAGGAAAGGTATAAACCACCTATATGTTACTCAAACTCTAAATACAATATCATTAGTGTTAAAAGCATTTAATTTGTTTCTTTTAAAAAAGCTATTTTTAATCAATTTGAAAACACGGGTTTATAATTCAGGCAAATTGAGAGATTGGATATTTGCTAATGCAGTATCAGAAGCCTTCCGATGTCTCCTTCTTTGACTCAGCTTCTCAGTTTATTTCATTTCTTGTCAGGGACCACCCTGAAGAGTGTTTGGGAAGCTGCTTTTTGGCCTTCATCCTACTGAAGCTACAGGTTTTCCATACAGCCTTCTCTCCCCTTCATTTGAAAAAACAACATATCTTTATCTGTACTTTTCCATGCAGCTTTTTGAATTGTGTGAAGCTTCTACAGTGAATCTCTTCTTCCTTTTCTTTTGTTTTTTTTTTTTTTCTTTTCAGTTTTTTGCATATGAACTCAGAACAGACCAGTCTGTAAAGGTCACAACTGGGGTAAGCCAGGGAAGAGGCACATCTATGTAACCATCTTAGGTCTACTTCAAACTAGATCCAAACTCCAAGAATTAAGTTGTACAGGAGAGGCACCAGAAACCAGGATGAGAAAATAAGTTTGCATTAACATATTCACAAATGGTTGATTCATTTATGCCCTGCTTAGCTAAACACTGACAGCACTCAAAGGTCATCATCCAGGTCATTTATACAGTCACATCTCATTAATTTAGATCTCAAGTGAAAGTCAGCACCTTCGTTTTTCCTTGTTCTAATGCTTTATTAAGCCAAATTAATCTAACAGTTTACAGAGCTATTAATACTAATAGTTGCGCTAGAAAAAGTTACAGAGATTTCAAGGGCATAAAAGATGAATAAAAGAGTAATGATTTGGTATTTAACATTAAAAAACATTAGAAGGAAAAAAACAATTCTG
Organism: Psilopsiagon aymara; assembly: GCA_024733675.1. Lineage (NCBI taxonomy): Eukaryota > Metazoa > Chordata > Aves > Psittaciformes > Psittacidae > Psilopsiagon > Psilopsiagon aymara. The sequence goes on along the minus strand of JANRGW010030908.1, from coordinate 31,087 downwards.
CTCTTATTGCTTAATTTTTGGTTAACATCTGCAAATTCACTAGAGCATTGGTTTAAGGCATTTACAAGAATGCAAGGCCTTTTGTGGGAAATACACAGTTGATTGTATCTACAACTGAACACAGCAAACAAGAAAGGATATGAGCTATCCAGTGCCTAAAAAAAGGGATAATAAAGAACATGGGTTGAAAGTAATATATGCAGTTACTCAGTTTAGGCATTCATGCCTGATATTAGCTAAACTTTCAGCCATATTTTCATCATTGCAATAGGGATTTTGAAGAGTTATTCAAACTGTACCACATTCTCCTGTTTTTCCCTTAACAGACAAATATCTCCAAGCTTAGGACATACCTTTTTATAACTAGAAATTCTTCGGTAGATATGCTCAACTTTCTCACTGCAAATGACGCTGAATTTACTTTGAAGCTCAGTGGGGATCACTTCATTTAAGGAACTGAGGCTGTTACAATTCTGCACAAAATGCTCATCACTTTTTGCCAGTGCCTCAAGAATCTAAGGTAACAAAAACACAAGCAATATGTTATGAAGTAAGATGACTAAGACACCCCCTTATTTACCATCCCTTATAATTAAAGATGAAGAGCCTGGTATCAGTTGCCTTTTAACATTACAGGCAATGCTGTATAATGACAACTTATAAAACTTTGGAAGCAAAGAGGTTTCTTGAAATCTATCCCCTGCGTAAGTTATACCCATAAGTACTTTTTATTTTGCTTCTCATGACATTGTCTGATAATGGATTTACTGCTCATTTCCTATGAAGATGACCACTACGGCTCCTCTGAAATACATTATCTATTGTATTTACTTGAACAGTGCACATTACACAAAGCTGATGAATTAATTCAAATCTTGTAGCAAAAATCTGGTCTGGGAACATAAGCAATGCTGACACATTTTAAAAAGGATACAAGAACACTGAGGGCTATCCACTGTATATTCTGCATATACAAACAGCTAACAGTGAATAGAATAAGCTATACGTCCCTGCCCATGACAGTGGGGTTGGAACTAGATGATCTTAAGGTCCTTTCCAACCCTAACTATTCTATGATTCTATACTGCCCAGCACAGACTGATAGAAAACAGAGAATAAAAAAGTCATGTTGAAGATACGAAAGGGCAGTATATAGCACTTTTTACTACTTTTTTTCTTTTTTTTAACAATTTCAGACATTGAAATTCACTGTGTAATGGAACTTGGGAGACAGATGCCTACTGCTGGTTGGGGCTATGTCTGAAGACATGCTTGAAAAACACACACAAAATAACTTTCTAACTATGGCACCCAAAATACAGATAAAGGCGCCTAACTAAATAGTGACCGGAAGCATTGACTAGACCAGCTCTAGCAAATCTCACAACGTTGCTGGAAAAAGTTACTCCCGTCTGTCAACCTGACTTGCTTCAAAGTGAAGCTGGGGAGAAGAAACACATGCCCATGACTCAGTTATTTCAGTAAAAGATCAGTATTTTAGTTTACAGTTTTCATGGAAAGATCAACAGAAAAAGAAATAGGCAGATATTAATACACTCCCCAAAACTTGGGCTTCAGTACCTCTGCTAAGCAATCTTTGTTAGCATGCATACGTGTGTAAAAAGATAAACAAAAACTTATTAAAAGAGCTGTATCACTGCATTATTTGTCAATCTGATGCAGACTGTATCAGGTACACATAAAAAAAATCTCACATCCCATTCATAGCAATGACAGATTTTACCCTCTGTAAATATTCACAAAACAAAAATTCCAAAGTAAACTCAGAAGTTGCCCTTGATCTTTTTCTTCCTCCTTCATTTTGCCAATGAGTACACCAACATATGCACAACTTTATTTTACTTTCAGAGACAGAAAATACTGATCTTGTGCTACTCTTTTTACTGAAAGACATTTTAAAAGTTGCACATGCAATTCTAGTAAGCACATAGAATGAATTAACACATACAAAAAATTGCTTCATACCTTTGCAGTCAAGCTGAAAAATCCCTTTGGTTCAATCATTTTTTCTAAGACGTGGCACTTTATTCCAGCTGTGCTGTCATACTCATAAACCACTCCATACTCCAGATGGACATTGTCAACAGTCAGACTCACATGATCTTTCTTCCCATCAATTATTGCCATAGTGTTAAATTTGTCAATTACTTCTAGAATAAATGAAATGACACAAAACAGTTCAGGAGGGCTGGCCACTAAACAAACTGAAAGGGACACAGGCAAATGTTCTAAAAACAGGTATGCTCTGATAATTCTATTTAAAAATGTTTATCAAAAAGCAGAGCTACCAGCTGAATGATTTAAGAATCAGAACACCAGGATGCTAAAATACTAGACTGCTTAAGAGGCATGAACAGACAAGCCACAGTAGTCTCTCTCTACAAACAGCTATTGAAGGGGACTAATTCAATTTTATTTATAATCAGAGACACAAAAAAGCAACCAAAAAAAAGTAAAAACTGAGAACTTCTAAATAAACTAGGAGAAAATGACCATGAGAAATGTCGACATTCGGAAATGAAACCACAGTTACCACATTTACACAGAGAACATAAATACAATTCACGTTAACTGTATCTTTAATTACCATGATGCACACGAATGCAGCTTTATCTAAATGTTAATTGCCTGAAAATAATCTGAAGGATAGCTGATTCATTATTTCTCATGTAGTAGTGACTAATGCATCTAATTTAGCCTTAAATTACTACCAGTGGTGAAAGCAAATCAAGTATTTCCTAGATTATGTATCCTATGAATGAAAATTGAACATATTTTCCCTAGTGTTCACAGAAACTTTTTCTTGAAACGGTAAATATGATAATTTTTAAGTAACAGCATGTTGAATTCACATCTTTAGAAACAAATCCTTATATATAACTCATTATATGGTCTGCTTGCAATTTCCTCTCTGAAAACAAAACCACCTATATTTTTCCTGTTACTACACCAGCATTCTGAGCAACACCAAAAAAACAAAGAATCACATACCTTCAACTTTGCAGTCAAAGGCATCTCCTCCATCATCTCCAGAGTGCTTAGTGTTTGTTTTCTGAAGATCCTCCTGTGCACTTTCAATGCTGTTGTAAACCCACTGTATAGAATCTTGCTAAAAAACCCCAGCAAAAATAAAATAAACAGGTAGGAAAAGCTTTGCAAGTGCAATTGATAGCAACTTACTTCACTGCTCTCCAACATGATATAGTTGCATTAACTCCCTGATTATTATCACCTTCATTGCTTTCTAAGCTCCAAGTTAAAAACAATATTGTGAAAATTGTGTAAGAATTTTGCCATTACCTAAAACCATCTGAAGCATTTTGTCAACTTTTTATTTCAGAGCATACCGTCATGAGACGGTATGAACTGTGACAGCATGATATCCATCATGCATATGTCACTGGCAAGAAGAAAAGCCACTAAAGCTTTCATTACTTGCATTTGCCTTTAGTACAGTCACTTATATTTATTTGCCTTTAGTACAATTATCTTAGTGGATGTTCTTTATTTTGTTCCCACATCAGCAAAGCTGCCAAAACAAAGACAAAATCACCTGAAAAGTCCAGCATCTGATGTGACTAACATGTGAGCACATGAGTGGTGGCTTGGTCATACAACCTATGAAGAAGCCATGTACACAACTTGTACCTTGTTCTCCCTCTTTCACTTACTCAGCCACATACCCATCACATCCTTGCAGAAGGGCCTATCAAATATGGCATCTCCAGACTACTCTTCTCTTCCCCTTACACTTCAAAAGAAGCTTGACAGTCATTTAATCACACTCTCTTCAACAGCTACAGCAGAATAAATGACATGATTATGACTAATCTGAATTCATAGACCTTGAAAAGTAGTTTGTAGAAGAATTCAAAGTCAAGCAAGGACAGCAACATTTTAAGCTGAATGTTACAATTTTCACACAATTTCCACTTATGCTTTGCTAACATATACAGCTGCTATCTTTATCCCTTTAAACAGATAACTAGATTTTCATATGACTGAGGTACTATTTCTCTCTAGGTTTCCTAGATTCATACTTTTGACTGCAGGGCACTGAAATATTTTAGTAAGGAAGCTTAACTTTAAGTGCTCTCTGTTGATTGTTGGAAGCCACCTGTGCACAAGCAGATTGACAGAAACACTTCCAAAACCCAGGCTTCTTTGCAGGTACACTTGAAAACTTGCTGCTTATTTATGGACTCTTACAGGTTTGTTTGGCAGTATTAAGACTTCCATGCCAACCTCTAATAGGAGATAAATGCATTATGCCAGAGGGTTCCTCCATTATTTGAACTTAGTATAGCTTATGGAAGGACTAACTACTTAAACTGGAGGTCCCTCTTTCAAAAGTTAATAGAAGATATAATGCAGTATGATTTGGAGCAATGTTACATAGTTATTCACAATGCAAGAATCTGAAATGAAACTTCACTCTCAAGGCAAGAAGGAAGACTCCTCACCCCAAGAAGTGGAAGATACAGGGAAGAAAAAAGATCCCCTTTCAGTTATGCAACTGTCAATCACAGAAAAGACTGCAATATTTGAATTAATTAAATGATAGGATAATGCACTGTACTTACAAAATAGGAAAAATCCATAGTCACAGTCCAAATAATTAAAGCCCCAAATTTCTGAATAGGAAATTAAATTTTAGCTATCTTGACACTAGTGGGAATACTGCCTTTTATTTTAGTCTAGACATTTCTCCTATAGAATTTAATAGCACTACATCCTAAATGAAGCTTTTCTGATCAGTCTGGGGATTTTAGTTATTTGTGATTTGCTGAACTATGATCAGCTACATTTTATGACTGAAATAAATAATACATATAGGAAAAACAGTTACGTACACCAACATACTACACAAGTGGATTAAAAAAACAGTAATTTTGCATGTCAAGGCATTTGTGTGTCAGCCAACATCAATCAATCCTCTCAGTGTCACTAATCTCTATGGGAATTCTACAGTTACACACAGAGTGAATACACCTGCTATAACTAATCTATCTTTTCTTCTAGCCAGTTTTGCTACTAGCACCATCTCTTTATCTCTTTACTAGAGAGCATCTTCCTTTAAAGGACAGGCAAGCTTGATCTTGATATGTAATAACTTCAATACTGTATTAACAATTTAAACACAAACTCCTGACAACCATTTTCACAGAAATTGTGATTTGCAAGACACAGTTCTAACTCTTATTTATAATTCTCATCTCATATCTATGCAGTAGATGTGGGAGAAGGATTTCACTCTCGATTTTAATTAGATTTTTCTTCCAAATTAACATGTACTGGAAGAGTTTGTGAAGTTAATTAATGATATGAGTTCACAGTTCATGAAAAATTTGCAACGACTTGGAAAAATTGCATTCTAGAATCCTGCTGGGTTTGCCTTTGTTCCTTAAATTTCTGTCCTGGAAGGCTTAAGATTTTCTCCAAAACCTACATGAAAAGGGTAAAAAAGATTGAATGCTAATACTAAAAAAAGGGAAATTTTGAGCCCTTGAATGTATGTTTATTCCCAGTATTGAAATGCAGTTGGAACACAAAGACTTTTATAGATTGGACATGTGCACACTGCTCTCTGTGCTGAACTGTTACAAAATTCCAGAAAAAGTTCCATTTTTTGCACTGAATTCTCCCATTGCTGAGCATACAGCAAGCTTAAATACCTCTCCATTAAGATGACAATATGCCACCTAATGCTTTCTACACAGAAATGCAGAAAAACTTGAAATAATCCTTTAAAAATACCATATTTAAAAAAATAGCTATCAACTTAAAATTTATTTCAATTCAGAAATTAAACAGACCTTGATCATCAGCAATATATTAAGCAATCTTAACCTTTTATAATTCAACTGGCTTCCCTTCAGTTTTCCCCAATCCTTTCCCCTCATCCCACTCAAACACAACAGATTTATGAATAGAGATACACACCATAATGTTTACTTTGACCAAAAAAGAAAAATCTTACAACAAAGTCTGCAAGGGTACTAAATGAGACATACCTGCATTGGCCGCCTGTACTTCCTGCATGCCGTGACATGAGCAATAACACTTGCATGAGTCTCTTTGCTGACATTAATTCCATTCACTTTGATTATGCACTGGCCAGGGTGGAGACCAGCCGCAGCTGCCACCGTTCCTATTCAAAATAAACCCACATAAATAACAGACTTAATTTCCTAAACACATCCTTTAAAGCTTACAGTCCAAAAGCCTCTTTTTTAATCAGAATCCTCTTTCACCAATTCTTACATACTTCCCCTGACCACAGAGTGCTTCTGCAGTCAGCTGGACTCCAAGAAAATGGATTTCCTCAACAGATGATTTCATAAGAGACCAGACTATTTTCCAAATGCTGTTTTACAAATCAAATGATAATAAGTAATATGAGAATTTGGAAAATTTCTCTTACAGGCTTTTAAAAGGATAAAAGGCCTTACCTTGAAGCTTACTAATTACAACATAGACCACTTTTATTCAAAATTCTTTTATGTGCCCAAGCTTATGAGCTTGTTGACTACTTCAGGTCTCTCTATTCTACATAGAAAACAGAAGCTTTCTGACTATCCATAAATATCAGAGCATACTAGATTTTCTTGTTAAACATTAAGCAAAATACCCAATTTCAAGGATATTTCCAAGGATCCTGTTCTTGTTTTAATATTCTTATCAACTGAATTACAACAGAGTGCCTTACAGCTTTAATAAAAATACCCGAAGATAATCAAGTAGGAGGGGAGGGAGGACAAAACAAATCATTCTCTTTGACCAACACAAAATACACGATTTAGTGGTTTATTTCCACAATGGAATAACCAACTTGGAAATACTTCCACCCAATGAACGAACAGGTACTACAAAAATAGCAGCTATCTCCAGGTCTTTCAGTATGACTCAAGCCCACTCCTGAAAGACAGCCTGCTTGAGTATAACCTTAGTTCCAGCTACCTGAATGTCTGCCTCCTTACGTCTCTCTTGATACCGGCGCAAAGGAGACAGGGAAGTCAAAATCTATTGCCTGGAGACTGCAAAGCTGAGGTGCAGAAGGTAGCTGCTATGAAAGAAAAGGCTAGACCAAATTTTAAAGGCTGACAAATAGAAAAGCGCATCATAATCTGTCAGCTGAAAGTATCTGTCAAGGAAATAGACAATATTCCTGGATTTTCCTTATTTTAGCTACTTTCAGGTTAGATGACAGCTGTATTTTAAATCTAGTATCAATGATAGGCTTTGGAAGTAACATCATTAACAGCTATTGCAACACATGCACCCCACCAAAAAAAGATTTAAAAATAAACATTTAAACAGGCCTTTTAAAATGTCTCTCAAAAAAACCAACACAAATCTTTAAAAAACAATGAAAAAAAAATGAAAAAACAAACAAACAAAAAAACCCCAAACAAACGGGATCCCAATTCAGCAAAGTATTAAGCATATGCTTAAAAATCTTTCAGGCTTAGTAAACCACTCATGCATACACTTACATACTGTTGAGGCTAATTGGAATAAAGTATTTGCTTAATGAATAAGGGTAGGCAGTTGAATTGAGATCCAGGTGCAGAAATAATTATCACATCAGCTCAAAAGTCTGTATTTATTAAACCTTCTCTCGAAAAATCTAATTCTGGCACTAGAGCCTAGGAAGAAAAATAAAAGTCATCGAGGTCTACTCAAATCTGGCTGCTTTGCTGATCAGTTCACTTTAAATTCCTCAATTGTAAAGGGAGGAGGGGAGGAAAAAAGAACACGACTGCCCCACAACAGCTGAAAATAGCTTTAGTTGGCTCTACCATAAACAACATAAACAGCAGCAAAGAATGCTTCACCTTCTTTCATCACCAGTGTCACCGTCAGGAACATAATGAGTTAGAGATGGCAAGCATTTGAAAATCACACCACAAAATGGACAGAACAGTATCTACAGGATACACCTTCAATTACTAAGACAGACGAGGCCACTAGCACCCTCAAAAAGACTTGTGAAAAGTGTACTTTCTGTATATCATTTTTGCAGGAGTCCATGGCCACCTAACAAATATAATGCTCAGGAAGTGAGTGGTTCCCAAAAAAAACAAAAATGCAAAGCCAGAAAATCTATCCAAAGTTTACAAAGTATAAGAACACAAAACAATCTTGCCTGGTTTTAATATTGCTTGTTACTTTGGGGGAGAAACCTAAGCTGAATCACTGGACCTAAATTTGATGTATCTTAGCCATGCCATTTAGATAGTAAAAGTATATCTACCACTACAGTTGACAGCTCTTACCTCTCCCAACAGCATGGACAACTGATGGACCAAAGCCCCGGATTTGAAACCCGAGTCCATCTGCAGAATCAGGAATCTTCACTGTCCTGACACAAGCAAAGATTAAAAAGGAATGTAGAAAAGTCAATATTTTGTTATTTAAGATAAAGGTAGATAAATAAATATATATATTATATATTGATATAGATAAATATATCAATATAAAGCAATAAGTACATTACAAGAGTGCAGGATATTTTCATTCAATTCACAGTTTCAGATTCAGCACTATCCACTGACAGATACTTTGCACCACTGACATCAGAAATAAGAGCAAGCTGAGATACTGAAGCCTATCAAAGGAACATAATACTATTTCACAGGTAAATTCAATAAGCCAATTATGACCAAAGCATGTGATTTTGGCAAACTGCCACAACACAGCAAACTGAAAGCCCTGGGAAGCCAGGGAGTCTCTCACTCAAGAGGACAACGCCTGGGGACCACAGATCATGCAAGGCCTTGTCAGAGAAGCTGCAGAAGATTGCAAAGACTAGATTCATATCACAATTTGTTAACATCTAAGTGACTACTTGATGAGTTTTATTGGAAAAGTATTTGGTGTAATTTCTCCAGTCAGGTGTGTAAAAGCTGAGGTTTGTCAAGCAAGAGTCGCCTACTACTGTTCTTGTAACTCATAAGCACATTGTACTACACTCCTGCTGGCCTAAGTGCAATAATAATAAACCTACTGAAACATGACCAACAAAAACAGTTCTTAGAATCAAAATTCACACCTACTCCTTAAAACGAAGTTCTGGGCTCACCCAAAGTAAGCCAGCATATCCACATGATATCAGTTCGGGTTCCAGAAAAAGCAACACAGCTGCATTAGCCCTTATCAGATCTAGTCAGGTCATGCATAAGAGTCCACTGATTTAGCTTTGGAGCCTTTACTTCCAGAGCCAGCTCTGTTATTATTTCAAGGATCTCTGCCCCAAATTCTATTTGCCAGTGCAATTCAAACAGATGATGAGAAGTGATTTAAAATACATTTGGACTTTAATAAACTTGATTTGCAGACATTATGTTGAATAATATCACTGCATCATTTCTTGTACCCTGATTTTTTTCTAGTATACATAATGTTTACATGTGGGGACAGTTGTCAGCACAGGTGAGATCCAAAACCCATTTAAGTCAATGAAGTTTTAAAAAAGATAAGAATATTCTTGAGATTAATTATTTTCATCTGAAATATTTTCATAAGTATAGAATCATGAGGCATATATTATATACTAACGAAGGTAGATACAGTCTCTACAGTTTCATTCTGAAAATGCTTTTGGAATATTCTGATGAGCTATGAAAGACCACCACTGGCAGTTTTAGCCTAAGAATTTAGGAGAGAACTGTCTCTTTTGCCAACATAGTTGTGTGAGTGGCAGCTCCTGACAAAAAGCAAGCAGCACTGAGGAACAAATTCTTCAACTCCTCTGAACTCCTCATTCACTGCATTATCGCTGTCAAGCTTGAAATTCACCCACATTTTCACCAGCAAGTTGCGTCAGAAATTAAACAAAGATCTACATTAAAGAAAGGCCAAGATATGCCTTTTATACTTGCTCCAAAACTCTCATCTACTCATTTGGGGAATTTTTCTTATTGCTGTTTTTGTATGTTTGTTTGTCTGGGGTGCCACTGCATTTCTCAAGACACCCTTGCTTATTAATACAAGAAACACGTCTTCATTCTGCTGCTGAACCAGAGCCATTTCCAAGGCACTCTCTGTGTGCTACCTGGTAAGAGAGAATGGTTCCTCCTTACCCAGCAAAATTTGATCAAAATTACTTCTGACCACTGTTTCTTACTTTCCTCTTTATTTGGTATGTATAAGCCAGTAATAACTGCATTAACTTTAGTAATAGACCTATGCTCATTTACATATTTACTGAGCCCAGCCATCAGTCCTCACTTTGTATTTCTTTTGCATAACAAAAATTGCATTCAGGTAGGAATGGTCACAACTGTGTACAGAAATACATCTGTTACATAAAGATGAGGAGCTGTTTACTTGCTGCTGCTGTTTACACAACCAGCACACATGCTGAAGGGGCCCATTAGATCAGAGAGCCCTGACTTCTGCCAAACCACCAACTAATCTCCAGGCAGAGGAACTTGTTTAATAAACACAGTGAGAGATAAGTGATCAAAACTGTCCATTACAGTCAAGTCATTTAAACTTGTGGTTCCTGCATGTATTTATAAAGTAGCAGAGATGATGATCTAAAGCATTTGTGTTTTTCTTCTGCTGACTAATGTAATAAAACAAAATCAAAGTAGATCAAATTGCTTGACCTTGCAAAGTCAGATTAGATACAGCATTTAAAATAACTTTACAGGTGTATACTCTGAAGCTCCACTTGTCTTTTAAAATTAACTTCAATTGTAGTTCATAAAAATTCCCCCAAAGGAATGATAACTTACTCCCGTGGTTTAGTGCCCACAAGAACCCGCAGGGACTTTCTACTGTTTAAACACGCTTTCAGGAAGCAATCCACTTCACTGAAGGGTCGCAGAAAAACCAGGTCGCCGTTAATGGCAAAGATTTTTCTCCCAACTTCCAAGCCTGCCATCTAGAAAACAATGACAGTTGTATATACATTTGCTTTTTACAACCATTATGTTTTCTGCTGCTGGCATGCAACCCCAACAGTAATAATGACATGCACACTGCTTTTACATTCCTTATGCTTCTTTCATATACCACGCACAAAAGACTTAAACCATAAAACACTTCTAGAACTGGTTAACTTGACTTGAAAGGTACATTAAACACTCATTCTGAAGAGATCTAAATACAAGACTTGGTCTTAATCAAGATTTTATGATGGTATTAAAATAGCAGTTAATATTTGGAATAACTAACACAACAGCTTTCCTTGCGCCAATTTACTTTTACGATGCTACCTAATTTGTCCATCTATCATTCTCCAAAAGACTTAAAGCTTCTTTTCATAAAGACCTGAATAATATTCCAGTAAGTGAATATATATTCAGTTCCAAAGAAAAAAAAGTCCTTAAATATTTCATGGTCTTTGAGCCAACGGCATCACAAGCCAAACTGCTTACAGGTTTTAAACTCCAGTCTAACAAAAAAGGAACTGTAACTAGCTGGATGGCAGGAGTATGCACTGCAGCTCAGGGCACAGACTATACCATAGCACCATCTGAGATCATGGCAGAATCTGACTGCTAGAAATCAGCCTATACAGCACTGTGGCTGTATTATATTATTGATTTGCTGTATCTTTTTTTACCTTAAATTTCTATGCAACCATGAGAATTAGAAAGGCTTGTAATCTTGGTCCAAATTTTTTCTCTCATGGAAGAGACTCATTCTTTATCTTTACGTGCACAGAGACTCCCATGCAGTTCAGCAGAAGACATAATTACTCAAAGAGCATCTAAAGCAATACTAACAAACAGAAAGGCTGTAATTGTTTCATTCAGATTCTCAAATTCTAGACTTCATCCAAAGCTTGATATTTCCTTTATGACGCAATATATCTAGTGCAACTCACAGACTAGCTCTATATGCAGTTTACACTCTACCAAAAATTTTTATTCCAGTCATGATCAATGTCATCACTGGAATATTATAAAATACATAAAGATAAAATGACCACTTTTATATCACCACTCAATATGACAATTTACCTGAGTGGATGTAAGTGTTGATAATGGTCAGAGCAGTGTTTTAAACAAAAACAAAGGAAAAAAAAGGGGAAAAAAATTCATAACCACAGTTTTCTTGGAAAGTTATCACTGTTACCTTCCAATATCATACGTTTTCCCCACTGATGTACAAAACATACACCTGTGATCAAGTGAATAAAATAGGGATGATAATTTATAATACTTGATACCTCAGCATTTGATCCTTTCTCCACCACTTTAACAATTGGCACCTTATTTTTATCTTCTAAACCAAAACCATAGGTGCCTTCATTAGATTTAATCTGAAAAATAAAATTGTTCAAAATATTGTTCAGAAAGGCATGAAGAACATCTAAAGGACATCTCCATTAAATAAATACACACAGCACTAATTTATTGTCACTACAACCAATTCCTTCACTCATCAAAGCATAAAATCCTTGGCTTTCACTTACCAGTAATGACTTGGCTATGACATTTTCCACTACTTTCAGATCATGTTTCATGAGTCTGTGCTTCATATTTGACCCTTCCATTTCTTCATCCGCATAAAAACGAAACAGCAGTGGTTCATCTTTAAATTCACTTTTCTCTAACACTGTATGATGCAAGACCACACATATTAATGCCTTTCATAAACCATAAAGTACTGAACATGCATACACCTATTAAATTCCAGTAAACTATTTCTGTATACGAATACAGGGAAATATTAATTTTTAACATAAACAAGGATTTTTATTTGGATTCATTACAAACAGGTATCATTAAGCTCATTTTCAAACCCGGCATCTGGATTTCACCAAGCTGAGGAAGACATATTAGCTTGAAATGGTTTCAATGAAAATGCCAAGCACAAGGTTTCTTCCTAAAAAGGTTTTAAAAACATGGGTTTCAAAAGTTCTGAGGGACCGCTGCTGGAGATGCTCAGAACCAAGTTCTCTCCAGGTGGTGAAGGATGACAGGTTCAGTATTAGAAATGTGTTTGGTGAGGATGTGGAAGAAGCTAGAACAGCGGGCAGATGCAGTCTGTATGTTTAAAAGTGCAAGGAAAAAGAATGAATAGTGCCAAAGAGGAAGTTAATTCTCCCTCCTTCTCTTAACAAGCTGATAAGAAAATAATTTCTTCCTCTTTCCATTTCAGTAAATGACCTACTGCTTCAATCCTTTCACTGAGATCTTCCCTCTGATGGTATTAAATTTGACCTTGTTCACCTCATTTTTTGTTCTGCACAAATCTCTGCTCTCCTCTCCCTTCTTTGTTCGCTGCTGCCCTTATGATTTTCTCATTTTTCTACACTCCACTTTCTCCTATTGTTACCACTTCAATATTTTTTAAGGTCATGCTCCTCCATTCATTCCCCAAAAAAAATCTCCTCTCTTTCCTATGTGTTTCCTAATTTTTTTATCATCTCATCTGTGCAAACATGTATTACCTGCTTAAGAAACTTCTTTCAGCGTGGCTAATAAAACTGACATACACACCCCCATATTCTTTAGAGGATGAATTCCCCAGTATGTGCTATAAAATTGACTGAAAATAATTTTCAGAGTATACAACAGCTTTTTTTTTCCTTTGAAGATTGCAGCATAGATCTCTTCAGCAGTTCAATGAAAGAGCTTCCTATCCCTTCTGTAATATCTTTATCAGGCCTTGCATTTCCTTTCAACTATGTAGACAGCATTAAAGAAAAGGTAAGCATAGCTTGCACAGAATGTATTTACTTACCATGGTGCATAAACCCATTGTCACAAAGAGCTACACCGAATATCATAGCTTCCTCCCTTGTCCGGCAATCCCCCTGTTAATCCATACCATATTTATTTTAATTTACTTTAATATAGCAGCAAAACACATAATAGCATAAACTCACAGGGTCGGCAAAGGTTGTAGATGGTATTTACCCACACACACCTTTATATACACATTTATAGCACACATATTAACCAGTATATACATACTTATAATAAAACCATAGAATAGTTTGGGTTGGAAGGGACCTTTACATGGTATATATCTTTACAGTTACAAATAAAGATGCAAACATTTTAGTGACACTGCATTCCCCATAAAAATTGAATATAATAGAATGTAAAAGTGCCAATTTTTTTAACTGTTATCTTATAAAACTGCAGCCTGTTGACTGAGTGAACAGGATACCCTGTTCTTGTTCCTAGTTTGCTTAAAACAAAACAGAACTAATGACTACAAATTGGTACTGACTTTCATCCATCTAGTTAGTAATTTGCAGTTCTCAGAGGCTACCCATTTCATTCCATTTCCATTTCATCCATGAACAGTTAGAAAACTAAGTCTCATTAAAACATTTAAAGTTAAATTGCACATAAGAAAGATAAGCACAAAAGGAATAAACAGCATGCCTGCTTACAGCTGATTTCAGTTACTTTACTGGTTTAAGAGGACTACATTTACATGTGCTGCTCTAATAACTCTTAGACAAAGTGCCTGCATGTTATTCTGCTTAATACATCACTACCTTAGAATTTAAATGCAAAACACAAACAAATCCAAAGGTGTATACTTGCCTGTGCAATCAACCAGTCTATAAGTTTGTTAGCCATGACCACAGATTTGTAGGTTCTCAAGTGATAGTCTTTATCCCTGTTGAAAACAAAACAAAAACAAACAAAAAAAACAAATGAAAACTCAAAAGAGCCTAAAATACATGTATCTTATAAACAAATGAGTGCAACCATGAACTGAGAATTTTGTAATGGTTCAGAAGTTGCCTCTGGAGTAAAAGAGCAAGTCAAACCTCTTAGTGTAGGTAGAAAGGAGGAGGCTTACTTATCTTACTTGGGCAATAATGTCACTGGACTATAAAGGCACGTGGGACTCTCCAAATGAGGTGATGGAGTGTTAGTAAATATGCAGAAAGTATTTAAGCATATCCATTGGTACCTAGAAGGTTCTAAAACTCTAAAAAAAGGTCATATTGAATGGCATTTGTAGTCATTTCATGATGCAGTTATGCTTTTTGGCTTTATAGCCCTTCAGTCTTGTTTGATTATTCTCAAGAGACCAATCTTCAAAGGATGGGTTCAGTTCCTGCACTCAAACACAGTATCTTCAGATTATATACTTCTTCCAATTGACTCGCTAAGGATTTCCCAATTTGACTCACCTAATTACTGGGGTAAACAGACTGTGAAGGCGACAATACAGTCGTACACCCTGTTAAAGGGAAAGATGAAGTTAGTTAGCCACCTGTTCACACAACAGAGAACACAAAAGGAATGGATGCAGTAAGGAAGCCCATATTTATATCGTAAAAAACTCAGTTCAAATCTCTACATATTTTCATGTGCCAACAAGTAGTATTTCCAGATAAAAATAATGATGAATACATTATGAAAAAGAAAACATTTCTGACCTAATCTAAGCTTTACTGAGACACATGCAAAAATGCTTAGCTTTACAGCAGCATTAAAAAATTCTGAAGGTATAGTACTCTGAAAGAAACATACATAAAACCTGAAAAATAAAGCTATGTTTCCATGCATTAACATTTTTGCAATCACTGGTTGTTATTCTACACACAAAGTGACTCATTAAGGTAAAAAACACTGAATTTGATTACATATATCAATAATTTACTTACAAATCTTAACTTTAAATAACCAATAAACTTAAAAATGCAAAAAGATTTGAAGATTTCATTTTTTTAATCAGAAACATAAAATATTTGTAGGAGTTTAGGAAACTACTATCAGAAAACTGTTTTTTATAAAAGAAATCAACGTAGTGCTACTTAGCAGACTCCCAAAAACCAATTTGCAACATGCAAGAACAACCATGTATAACAATTAAAAGTTAGGCCAAATTAGATTCCATCCTACTTTGCTATGCCTTGTAGCTCAGTATTGAAGATTCTTTTAGATCTATCTTGCACTAAGAAATACCAGAAGAAAAGTAAGTAACACTATAATGTAATACCCAAAAGCTGACATTTTCTAACACCTCAAAATTATGAAAGCTTGAATATTAATGAGTTTAAAAGCAACTTTCTTCAATCATTTTAGGATTCTATGCTTATGCCCAGTAGTGTGTGGATGGACAGCAGTATCTATCTGTGTTTAAACATCTATATGACTGCAGATTTACCACCTTGTTAAGGCACTAACGAACAAAAAGAGAAAATCAAAACCAATTTTCTACATATTGCTTCATATCTATTAAAACGGACTGAAAAATACAATAGATTGAAACACCAGCTCCACCCACAAACATGGCATATGGAAACATTAAATAATAAAACCAACAAGCCTAAGAAACATTAATTTTGCATTTTAAATGCATAACAGAAATCCAAAGTCTTCCCTTCAAACAGTAAACCGAATTGGATTCACATAAAAATAGAGACAGGCAAGTGTGAAGGGATGTTTTTTATGCTAGCATAATATTATACATTATTTTTCAAGCAGAACCTCCATTTCTGATGTGTTCTTCCTAATAATAGCAAGTATTCTAACCTGTACCTTAGAGATCACATCCTGCATCTCATTTCTGGGGTAGTATGTTCCATCATCATATCGGAATCTGTACAGCATGTGTTCGGGTTTGAACTGGTGCTTATCTGTCACTAAATTAAAAAAAAAAAATAAAATCATTATTTATTATTAGATGATTTTCTGAAGAAATAAAGAAGAAAGAAGTGGGCCAGCATCATTTCATCTAATAATAGCCAATTACACAGCAACAGGTTGATTTCAGACAAGGAGACCAGGAAGCCCAATTAGATCATTTTTCTGAAGTTCCTTTACAACACTGGTAACGATATTTCTCACAAAGTTAAACTAGTTCAGAACAAACCAATTTCAACTCACAGAGCAAAGAATTCAGAAAGACAGAGAAACAAGAAACAACCTGAAAAACTAGGTACTCAAATCTTGCTAGTTTTCATCACTTTTTCAAAGCTTTATCAACCAAATAACCAAATAAAGCTTCTTTTGCAACTATCTGTATTATTGCTCCACATGATTCCCTGTTTTAATTCTTGTGGAGGCCAATCTCAGATGAGTAAAGATACACATCTGACCAGTCCTGCACTGGGGAGGAAAGGAAGAGGGAACATCTTTGTCTTTATATAGCCATCTGAAGGTCTTAAGTGCAAGAGACCAGCAATCATTTTGAAGGTGTTGATAATTCGTTTCCCCAAAGACTTGTGGAAAAAGATCCTAACAGATGAATTTCCAGAAATCCACAACGTTGCAGCAACAAACCCCACAAATTCATGTTTTGCCAAAACAGTCATACCACATGATACAAAACTCCTGGAAACACCAAGACTTTCTGACAACCAGCTGATCGATTTGATGGCTGAGGACAACACTAGGCACTAGCACTATTCTAGCATAATTATCTAGCATTAATTGCTGTTTCACATGCAGAAATAAGTACTAATTTTGAAACTAAATAAGGGTACCGTAATGTCTTCGTTAATCAGAGTAACAGGCCTGACAGGCAATTCTTCTGTGCATGCCTTCCTACACCAAATGATTAAACCATCATACATTATTTTCTTCAGAAAATGTAGTTAGGCATCATAAACTTTGTAAAGCAAGGTGCCTTCTGCCTGCACTGTTTTTCATGCCCCCTTCACGCTCTTCAGTATCTCCACACATCATCTGATGCACAGGCATAAAAACTGGACTTCAGTGGTTTCACCAGTGTCATGTGCCAGAGCAAAGTAACTTCTCTACCTATATTTGATATATCTGCTAATAGTAAAGCCCATGACACTATTCCAATTGCCTTGAACTGATGGTTCACACTAATGTGGCTATCCAAAATAACCTCTAAGCTCTTTTGGATGCCACTGATTCTCAGTAGATCAGATATAGACTACAAAATTTTCGCATGTAATGCCTAGTAAGAGTATCTAACTGAATTTTAATGGATTTGGACCATTTTGATTGGGGGGGAGGGGAAGATGGTATCATCTAGTCCTGTGATTTAAAAAAATCATACGGTTGAAGAAAAATACATATTCTACCACATCAACACACATTAAGAGCTTTTTACATCAGCAACTACATAAAATAGAAAAACCCATCACCTGGACAGTATTGTGTAAGGCCAAATTGCTCATCACCATTACAGAGATGTGCTGGGAGGGAACCAGGACTACAAAGCACCCTTCCTTTCCTGCATGCCAATGACAAACAGCAAGCCATGTCCTCTGAGGAACACAAGCATCGCTGTCTTTGCAGTGCCTACTTACACAGAGTGCACCAGAAACTAAGGGAACAGGTCCACAGAGGTGACACATCCTGAGTTTCTAACACTTACAGCTGATAAAAGGCTGCATTACCATTAAAATAAGGAACCCCAGCTTGTTCTGCATGTAGTTCCCAACAATGTACCTGTATTTTGTGCTGGGATATTTATGTGTGACAGACTAAGTAAAGGGAACTAATCCAGGTGTAAACTGTTTGTTTCTAACTTTTTAGGGCCAGGGTAGTTTTGACGCAGCTCAATACACCAGTCCAAGAACCTGCATAGCTACATAAAACTATCTGATATTCAGATGGTGTTTGTAACTACTAAGATCCTTTCTGCCTTGAGAGGAAGCTTCCATCTAATTATCAGTAGCAAGTGACTGGACAAAATATCTCAGCCTGCTGGGTGATATAAGTCATTTCAGATACTAGAGAATGTCACCAGGTGGATTTAAAATAACAACAGATAAACAGATTTTTCCCATTTGCAAAACTGAAGGAGAAGAGAAATACAAAACAAAAATGAAAATAAAAAATTAATTTTGTACTTGCAAGAATTCACACACCAGGAACTGAAACAATGCCCATACCACATGGCTCTGTCCTTGCTAGAATGAAGCCCAACACAGTGAAAATAATGACCAGCAGAGTGAATATGCAAAGTTTAACAAAGCCCTCTGTAACATTTGCAATGTAAATAACAGCCAAACTTTCTTTCTCCCTTGCTTCCTCTGTGAAAACAGATGGTTCATTCAACTTTATTTTAGGAATTCTATTTTCACTGAACCACAGCTGGATCCACTATTCAGAGTAGTAAGTCTGGCTCACATTTCTATGCTCTAATATAATTACCCTTTTATCTCATGAAATTACATAATATTCATTTAACTCTCTATTGTGAAAGTCTTTGGGTGTATGTGGGATATAAATTATAAGATCAGGAGAAGAATCTTTGGCAACAGAATCATTCAATTGAAAACTATTCTCTGTGTATAGTAAACATAAAAGCATCTGACAATTGAATTATGGTGGAGGAAAATTATGTAGACTGACATTAAAGAATTAAAGACTACATGACTACTGATGTGTAACCTTAATGTTCTTCCTCCTCCCCTGTGTATGTTTAAAATGCACACAGCTAAGTGGCACTCTGTTACTCCTGCTTTCTTTTCAGTCAAGGTCACTGAAAATATTGTGGCAAAGTACTTATAAATAAATTGCGGGCTGAAGTACAGAAGAATTAAAATGCATTTGAGCAAAAAATAATCAATTTTAGTAACTGTACAATGTAGAGAAAATGAGGCCTTAACACTCAAAAGATTAAACTGTTGGGTTCCAGGTTGGATTCCACCAGCCCCACTTGTAATACCTAACACATAAGAAGGCACATTTATCAATAGCCAACTGTGACTCACTCTCTTCTATAATTCTTAGTTCAACATGTATCCCTAAAAAGCCTGGCCTTACTAAAAGGTTTAAATCCTTACAAGCAGTTCTCTGTTCCCCCAGAATTTATTTTTGCTTACAAGAGAAGAGCAACGTTTCTCAAAGTCCCTTTTTGTGATGTTGTGCTCCCAACACCTTAAATGTAATCTGATTAAATTAATGGAGCCTCTCACAGTAAATCTGCTAGGCATGGACAACGGTCCCATGAGGTCCCTGCAAGGATATAATGCAGATTCAACAACCTGACTTGCCTTAACAAGACCATCTTTTTGTCAAACAAAATTAAGTCCACTCTAATTACAACAATTACACTGAAAACTAATTATATTTACCATGATGGATAATGCCATTCTCTAATAAAGCTTGGCCAAGATGAACACCTTCTTCAGATTTGTGTATCTCTCCGATTTCCAACAACCAGGACACAAATTCACTGAAATGAAAACAGACACAAAAAAACTCCAAACTTTAAAAGTCATATTACCAGACCTACTACATTTCCCACTCCATTACTAGTGTTCCTTACTATATTAGGAAGTGACTCTTAAGCCTAATAATCTTCAGAATGTCATACCACCTTTACAAACCCTTTCATTTCAACTTTTTATTATTATTTTGACATAAATACATACAGTTTCCCTTGAGATATCTTTTCAATTCAAAGTTTTACCTGTATGGTTTACCTTGCATGTGGTAAAGACTTTCATGCTTTCTGGGATTTCCTAAACTATCATAGCCACATTTGACCAGATGGTCAAGTATAAGCCAGTCCCAGGCATAGCTAATGCTCTTGCCCACGGCAGATACGTCATGAAGTCAGAATATTATCACAGCACAAGAGAATTATTATTTCCAAGGTGTGTAAGACACATCCTGAGCACATATATGAAGTATATACTGCATTGCAGGAAATGCCTGGCTTGTATCAAATTTATAACACATAAGTTATTTACAAGCGTGCTCCAAATCTAAAGAACAGTGTAGTGAGGTAGTGTAACATGCACAGTCATGGGTTTTAACTGGTGACACGAGGACCAGCACAAGCATACTTCAAAAGTGTCTACTTCGAATATAGCACAGAAAAGAAGCCATTTGATGGTAGGTTTAAATGTTTCATACATGACTTCTCTTTACTTGCTTCCAACTACTTGAGTGAGGGAACATGATTCAACCCTAACTCAATCATTAATCTTAATCCTGGTTTCAATTCTCATCAGCTATGTGACTTCTGACAGCACATGAAAATTGCCCAAGTTTCATTTCCACTTTTGAACCCAGTGGTGAGCTTCTTCACTAGAATGTGTTTGTGTAAATCAGTCACAGTACTTTAGAGAAATACCTTCCAGGCTTAATTATTTTACAGTCAGACAAAACAACTGATAACCCCTCCACCTCCCCAACTAATTTTGTTGTCACACGCACTGTTTTAGGATACCTAATGCTTTCTCTTTCTCTTACATTCAGTCTTCTTAAGCCATAGCTATAATATGTCATTAGAAAGATCATCCTGATAATAGGGGTACATTTTTAAACATATATATTTTAGTTAGGCAAGAGGAGAACAGAAACAGTTTTGAGAGCAAGATTTTTTTAAGTAGAACAAATAAAATTTGATATTCTAATTATTTCAGACAAAAAAATCATTAAACAAGTTGGGAATTATTTCTTTAAATAAACTATTTTATTCAATACATTCTCGTATTTTCAACAAGCCTTTTCAGCCTTGTCCCTTTAATAAAGCTATTTTGGAACATGAGTGCACTTCCACAAATTTCAGACCAATTTACATTTTGGCTAAATTCTGGGAGGCAAATAGGCCTAACAGACACTACAAATAAAGTGTGGTCTCCACAGAATCCCAAAGAAGATGTAAAATGTGGGATTGGTAAAAAATCATGCTATAAAATGCAAATAATACCTTCCAAGAAAGCATTTGGGAAAAGTGGTTAATTTCCTCTTCCTGTCTTTGATGAGATTCCCTTGTTTGCACATCATTTTGTACAGTCGTTCTCCTTGCTCAGAGATCATGACCCAAGTGTCCTGTTCCATACCCAATTTTAAACCTGCCAAAAATGCATTAAAGTTTTATGAAGTGATATTGCCATTATATTGGAGTACTTTCCCTAAAATGGAGAAGCAATCCCAATATTTTACATACAAAAAAAGGTAAAGGAACTGCTTTCTATTATTTTTCTCACAATCAAGTTTAACCATGAACATCTGATCTTCATAAAGCAAAATCATATAGCATCTTCTGGTTCCTCATAGCAAAGTTAAAATGGTATTATATTGACATAACCATTGATAGTGTAGTAATAAATACTAATGCTGTGATTTTCAGACTTCAGTATATATTTGCAAAGAAATAGTCATGTCTTCACAAATACATAAAAAAAAGGCCATACCATATGATAATAAATACCATATGATAACAAAAATGTCTTCACTTACACAAAACTTTTTCAAATTTCCAGTTAATAGTAGCTAATTATCTGTTATATATTTATTACTCTCATATAAGATTAATTTACCCCTTTTCCACAAAAGCATATACACAACTTCATTTCTATTTCCTTCAGATTTTTTTCTACAACATGAAGGCCATTAAAGGTTTTATTTCAGTATTTATTATTGGGTTGTTTTTTTTCCCCCTGCTTCTAGAGGAAATCATTATGTTTTCCGAGTGACAGATGATCAAAACCAGTTTTTGTTGAATTGTGCATCCCACCAGCCACTCACAGAAGTCTGTGCTTCCAAGCAGCACCACAGACATTCATATCCCACATCCTTTCTTAATAAGCAATTTTCGGTTCTGGACAAAACTACACATTTCTAGAACAACTTATGTACACGTTCTCAGTTTCTGTTCAGATTTTTGCATTTTTAAAACTGTAACTGTAGATATTTAATCTGAGAAATAGTCTGCCACTTGTTTAATTCTGAAAATATAGATTTGATTTAGTTTGTATCAGTCTTGCAAAGGAGATGAAACACAGTTTTCACATGTGCAGTCACTTGGGCTTCAGTGTAATTGCCTATATACACACACATGAACAGGCTCCATCTCTTACTAAGTAAACATACAATTAAAGCATCTTTATGTTCACAGTGAATGAGAAAGTGTTAAGAGTGGCATTTAGATAACAGAATTTGAATTCTAAAAAGACAGCTGTTTGGTTCCCAAGTCATTCGGCAACTTAACTGCAATTAAGTTGATACATCCGGTTTTGCAGGAGGTGTTTTTACTGATATTTTGAAAAAACACAAATCACTGTGTTGGAGGGAATGGACAAATTTCTAAGTCGACAGAGTAACAGAGACATTCAAGAAATACTTCTGAAGGTTCTGGGTTGCAAGCTGAGTCTAAATGTGTATCAAATCCTCTTCTCTTTCTTTCATGGCTGTCTCCTTGGTGGCAAACCCACTGAGAACAGCAGGAGCTGAAAATTTCCCCAAATTACAAAATGCCAAAATCCTAAGATACAGCTCAACTTCGGAATGGCTACCTCACACTTGGCAAGGTTTACCTCAAACCTACCTCCATTACCAGCTGCTTGATAATATGGAGTGAAACAGAAATAATACGTCAACATAAAATAATCTTACTCTTTCAATTTCTTACATAAAGGGATCAAGAGTGTAAGGGAGCCAAGAAACTGAGCAGCAAAGTGGGATTTGTTAAAAGCCTTTCTGTCAAGCAAGACAAGGGCCTATACAGAAGCAGACAACCTCTTTTTTGTTGTATTTGACCCTATCTCTATCACACTGCTTTTTCATTGTTATTTTAAAATTTTGTTTTGTTTTTTTTTTGACATCTAAGGCACATTTTTAGCTTTTCTATGAATTCCTGGTGGCAATATTAACTAACCAGTGCTCACACACCCCAGTTGAAACTCTGGTCCTATGCCAGTGTTCTACAAACACTCAGTATTCAAATTTAAGACACCAAAGAAACCATTCTTAGTCTCCATTTATAAGAGGCAAAAAGCAATGGCAACCGCAGCAGGCTGCAAAAAATCTATGCAGACCAGGATAAGAAAACCAGATCTAACTACAAGGTCATATCTTCCTTCAATACCAAGGCTACAAACGTTGTTACTGATTAGGATATTTAAGCTTGCAAATGAAATTAACTCCAGAAGATGATGATGCATCATCTTTCCCTGGTTCTACTTTGTGCTGGGCTCACCTTGAATACATGATGTTATTCATGGTCACATTTGAGATCAGGATTGTATTTTATCCATGTATTCTTCCACCTTAATCAGTTATTCAAAATTATAGTGGTTTTCCAATTGTAGTTTCTTACTTTCTTTTGTAAGGGAGAATACCTCAAAGATAGGATTGTGAGTATATTTTGTACCACTTCATGCTGGATCATCTGCATGGAGATCCAACGCAGAAAACCTTCTCATTTCAGTGATTCAAATGGCCAGTCACAAAAGGTAATCAATGCATACAAATCCCATAAGGCATTTAGGGCAGACAGTCATATACCACAAACCACAAGAGTAAAAAGACCTCAATGAAATTATGATAATTTATACTGCTTCAGGATAAACTACAAAATCATAGCTTAAATCATCTCCCCATTTACAAAACAATGTTCACTACCAGCGTACATGATTAAAGCCATTATGCCCTTCCCAGTTCAAAGTTAGATTTTTTTTTTTTCCAAGCTGGTATTCATAAACCTTCAGCTGAACTTGACACCACAAGTTTGTGTGGCAACTGGTTTTCTTTATATCTCAACATAAAAACACAACATGGTTTTCTGGCGAAGCAACACAAGGAAGTTTATTAACCTACCTTTTCTTCTCTCTCGCTCTTTCAAAATAGCTTCCAGCCATTCTTGCTTCTCTTCAGGGGTTTTTGCCATGCATACAAACCATTTGTTCTTTGCTGTGTTGTGGATCTTCCAGCCATTAATAACAGTGTGGCCACTGCTGTGATAGTCGGCTGGGAATAGATACAATGGCTTAAAGAGCACCAGTTCTTTAAAAAGCAATAGTTGCTGCAATTACTAAGAACTTCTCAGGAAATACAAAAGAATAAAAACTACTTTTAAAGTTACCTGCTGCTTGTGAACTACATTATAACTTCAGTTGTACTTTTAACTTCTAGTAAATAATGTCTTTCTTAAAATGTGACAGAATTGCCTAGCATATGGAAGAAGGTATAAACTTGACACTAAAACAGGCAAAGTCCTATTACAAGACCAGATCACAGTACCTGGAGTACTTTTGCTCATGTTAAACGGTAATAAATAATTCCTTTAAAAAGCACATTGTAGTTTTGCCCCTTACATCACTCAGAGCGCCATGCTGATTGAATGATTAACTACTAAATTTTTTAAAAAAGATTAAACATGCAGGAGAAAAATACAGTTTCCTTTTGACAAGCAAGCAGATATCCTTCCTTTACTTCTGCGACATTTGAGTTTAAAATGCTATTCCATAAACTGTACTCAGAAATACCTACCGAGACTTCCTTTCCAAAACTAACACCCCTGAACATCCTTCACTAGGATTACATGCATTTTCTGGAGGAAAATTTGTGTGGCATAAACGCCTCATGATGACAAATACTTTTTTTTCCTTTTTTTTGCATAAAGTACAGGTTAAAACCAGAAGTAGCAGCTTCCATACCAAATATTAGGAAATTAAAGCTCCACATTTTCTCACTAAAAACTCAGTAAGAGGCAAGAAAGTCCTAAGGCCAGCCCTCAATGACTAATAACAACAGAGCTTTTTACCTTATAAATACTTTCTCATAATTCAGGCCGATTTTGTACAATGAAATGGGATTTTCCAAAAATAAAGCCCTTGCTGAAATGCTTCCTAAGATTTATCATAAATCTCAGCAGACATGCTAGTATCCTTTCAATAACTCTGCATTTTAATTAGATGGAAAGCAGCCAAGCTTTGTATACTGGGCTGGGAAATGTCAGGAACTACTAAAAAACATGAGATTGATGGCTGATTTCTAAACCAACAAAGCTTTCTAGTACTCAAAGTGTGTAAGAAAGGACAAGTCTACAATGGGGAAAAGTAAGTTATTTTTGCAACATCATGTCTATACCACTTATATATTTATTGTATTTCAATTCATGTAACCTATGCATAATATACTTTCCCCCTTTAAAAACACTGTTTCTTGAAAACTAGCCATCATTTATGCACTGTTGGAAAATCAGAGTCAAAAGTCAGGGAAAAGAAAGATGCCTCAGATTGAAGCTCTCAGCTGAAAGACTGCAGACGTGGAGATCAGAGGCAGGAGCACTGGAGGAAGGAAGGTTAATGTCCCTTGGTATTATTTAAGCATATACTTACAAGCCTTGCAATATGGTACTAGCCGTGCCTTTTTGGTTGGTTTTTTTTTTCATTAAGGTAGAGGTTAATACATATAAAACTACAGGGCAATATTTTTCTTGTGGTCTTTGTTAGCATATACCTAATTATCGCAACACCCATGTAAGGAAATATTATGATCTGTAATGCAGTAAACTGCAAAGAATTATGGCCAAAAGAATAAAAAATAAAAAATGATGGCTCAGACTCACATTTGGACTTAGATTCTCACAATTCACTCTGGAGAGAAATTTGGTGTCAGTAGTTTAATTCATAAAAAAATGTCTCATCCAGACACTTGAATATCCCAATGTCGAGATGACATTTCAAATATGCAGCTTCCTTGGCATATGAGGTTCCGTAACTGGTAGTTTGACCACATTTACCTCATGCCACTACAAAGTCACATTCTGTGAAAAAGCCCAAACAGTTAAGTACTAAGACTGCCTAATGTTTACAGATGGCAATGGGCTCAGGTGGAGGAAAATAGGTAGCTATCACTCAGTTTTGCAATTGTAACCCTCTCCTGTAATGCCCAGCTCAACTCCAACCTCTGCCTTTAATTGCAATACTCCTAATTTCTCTTTTGCTCCCTGTGTTCCTTATGACTACAATCCTCCAAGACCCCTATGGGCAATTTTTTTACTTTAATACACCCTTGCCCATCATCTCCTGAAGACCATTTCAGCCTTATGCTATCATCCCATATAAACTCATACCTTCTTTGGACAAAATATGGTCATGAGCTGCAGATGTGCTGGTCGGCCAGCCAGAAGATGGCCAGCTGCACAGGATATATGCACATCCTTCCCACCAAGGCAATCATAGCTGCCAGTCGGGCTAAACAAATGATTTGCAAGCCTGACACAGTGGTTACAGAAGGAAGGAGAGCATGAGACTTCAAGTTACTCCATACAATGTCTGAACAAGCATGCTTAACAAATCATTAAGCTTCCAGCTTCCCAACAAAAGGTGATGAAAGATGACATCATCTTCTAATGATACTTGGTGATACATTAAAGCTTGTCATTTGAGCTGTAATATATATAGAATATAAATTCAAGACTCAAACCTTTGAAATGCCTAAAAAGCAATCTGTCACAGCCATATACAACAGATTTTTTTTCTTCCCTTAAAAAGCCAATCAGAAATATCTGTATTGAAATACAAGTTTCTCCGACTTTAGGTTCTCAGGAGCCCCAGTGCTCAGAAATACCAAGGAAATAACTTCTGCATAATATCAGTTCCCTTCCTCCTTTGCATACTTTCTGATTCAATCTCTGTTTATTATCATCATGTAGTGTTTTTTCTGTATCATGCATGTCTCACTTCAAGACAACAGGCGACAGAACTGAGTATAAGCAACCATAAATCTGGTATTTCCTAAGACCCAACTGCTTGTCTTCATAAACTAAATAACATTCATTTATTGGCTGTTGAATGCCTTTATAAATACATTTTTCTCTCAAAATTTAGTTTAAAAGACTGAATATAGAAAAAACAATAGCATCACAATATATCCACCTTTCCAATACTTCAAAGTGGTTGTGTAGCTGCCTTGTTTTAAGAAGACAAATAGTCTGTCCTGATAAGTAAAATGCATTCCACTTTAATCAATGCAATTAAAAAAAGGCAGAGTGCTTCATGATGCTGAAACAAAAAAGAAAGCTTACACCAACTGTGATGCCCAGTCAAGGCCTAATTTCACCAAAGAAATATTGCTCTTCAGAAAAACTTAGTTAATTTCTGTAGGCATGTCATTAGCATGACAATAAACCACACTGGGAATCTGTTTTCCTATTTCTATGCTTCTACTTAGAAACAAGAAAGACTACATTCCTACATCTATCAACACTGAATGCAAACGCCATCATTAACTGTTCCCTGGAGCCCTATGGCTCCTTATAACAAGTGAGGAGAGGCTCCCAAAATCTACAGTAAAGAACTGTGGAACTATCATCTAAAGTGAGAAGCCTTTAATGTCTATAAAGAGGCCCATGAATAATACATGAGAAAAAGTCATGTGTAGGTATGAAAATGCAAGCACTCTCTACTCTCAGCTTCCACTCTAGATTAAGAGCTAGAGGAAGTGATAGGAATAGATGATTAAGGAGAATAAAATAATAAAATACCAAAAAGGCACATACAAAGCTCATCTGAATGAGGCTCAGGCGATCAGATTACTACACTTGGGAATGCGACGAGACAAAAAGAACAAAGCAGAACAGTACTGGGTTACAGCTCAAATGTGGATGACTACAGGGGATGAGAAACAAAACATCAGGGTGCAACGAATAAGAACAGTAAAGACAGAAGAAGGTTAAAGAAGGGCATCATGATCTAAGTAAAAGAAAAAGCATCAGTGTGAAGAGAAGGAATATACTTCTTGACTACAAGGAAGGAAAAAAGGGGTTTAGAGATTATTTTTTTTTAAGGGAGAGAGGATGGCAAGGAAATGCCATCAAAATAACACAGACATTTCCATATTTCAAAGAGAACCATAGAAAAGAGGGATAAAATAACAATAACTACAATAATAAAAAAAAAAAATCTAAGATATTGGACAAATTGAAATAGAGAAGATGGAAAATGAGGGGCTATGGAAAAAAAAAAGCAGGTAAGAATAATCATAGAATAGTTTGAGTTGGACTGGATCTTTAAAGATCACTTAAACAGGGGAAGTTCAGGTTAGATATAAGGAAGAAGTTCTTTACTGTGAGGGTGGTGAGGCGCTGGAACAGGTTGCCCAAAGGAGTGGTAAATGCTCCATCCCTGGCAGTGTTCAAGACCAGGTAGGACAGAGCCTTGGGCAACATAGTCTAGTGTGAAACATTCCTGCGCATGGCAGGGGGGTTGGAGCTAGGTGGTTTTAAGGTCCCTTCCAACCCTACCTATTCTACGATTCTAGTCCAACTCCTATGCAACAAGCAGGGATATCCTCAAATACATCAGGTTGCTCAGAGTCCCATCCAGCCTGACCTTGAATGTTTCCAGGGGTGGGGCATCTACCACCTCTAATAATGTAGAAATCAAACCAAGCAAACCATTAACTGATGTCTCAGAAGTATGGGAAGGAGGATGGTTTTTAGTAATGTTGCATTTATAAAGGCGACAAGATTTGATGTGGCTCAGGAAACCAAGTAGGAAGGAAGCATGATAGGCTTCAGTACCGTTTGCAAGGCTATAGGAAATGGACACAGTAGCAAAATTTCCTGTGGCTGAAGGAAATGTCTGGAGAGAGGAAGAAAATTGGTTTATAGCAAATTATACTTGAAAATCACTGAGAAAGTAAACAAACGAACAGAAAAGAAAAGGGCAGTGTCAAAGTGATCAATAACTGGATAGCTAGAACAAGCAAATGAAGAAAGGACAGATTTGAGAAATACAAGACAGTCATGGAAGGAAGAACAAAGAAATATCTGCTAAAGCCAACACTGAAAGCATGGCCATATGTAGGATCCGAGCCAGTGAATGAAAAAAGCTACAGCCTTTTTGGAATATTCATCATAAAGAAGACAGTGGGTATACACCACTGTGGTCACAGTAACGTCAAGAGTTACAAGTAAAGAGACGCTGTCTTAGAAAGTGACAAAATTTAAATGGAAAAGCTGTCTTTGATTTCTAAAACATATATAAGGAAGATGAAGCAAAACAAATTAAAGGTATCCAAATACTACATGACATGAAAGACCAAAACACTCAGCTCTATTTTGCATAAACAAAGTGCTGAGATTTCATATAACTAAAGCTAACAATTTGGCAGAAAAACAGTCCAGAAAAGGAAAGAGCAGGATACAGCATATTAGATAAACTATATTCAAGTCAGCAAGGCTTGATGAAGTTTATTATGGTATACATATGGATATGTCTAAACCACTACCTAAATTGGTGCTCATGGTAAAGGACATACCCCAAAAGAGACGTCAAGGCGCTCCTATAAAATACGTCTATCAAACAAGGAGAATGAAGTGTCATGCCATAATGCTCTGCCATTCAGCATTTTCCACTAGTTTTATCAAAAACTGAAATGATTCAGAAGTAGCATTGTTCATGGAATCAAGACAAGAACCACTGCAAGAGATTTGGGGAACAAGACGTGAATTCTGAATGCTTAATAATTTGTGGAAATAGGAAGATAAAATGCAGCACAAAAAGTAATTATTTGTGAAGAATAGTTTAGCCCTGTGAGGAGCAGGGAGTTGGACTTGATGATCCTTATGGGTCCTTTCCAACTTCAGATATTCTGTGATTCTAGTAGGACCTACTCTCAGACATTAATACAGTGTAAGATGTATTGCGATACGCAACAGTACTGCATAAAAGGATCCGGTTTGGTATTCTGGAACACAAACTGAAAATTAAAAAATAATGCTCCCAGAAAAGCCAAATAATCCTGAGACTAATAACAAACATTCCTCATGCAGCACTACAGTAATTATTCTGATCTGCTTGGCCCCAGTGAAATTTCAGCTCTGGAGACCTCAAAATACAAAAGATGCAAACAAACTGGGGAGAAAACAACCCCCCCCCCCCCCCCCCCCAACAAAAAACAAA
The DNA here is from genome assembly GCA_024733675.1 of Psilopsiagon aymara. Taxonomy (NCBI): domain Eukaryota; kingdom Metazoa; phylum Chordata; class Aves; order Psittaciformes; family Psittacidae; genus Psilopsiagon; species Psilopsiagon aymara. Next base: position 495 of record JANRGW010030908.1, on the reverse strand, counting down.
CAAACAAACAAACAAAAAAACAAACCACACAAAATTTAAAACACAACCTGAAACTCCAAAAGACACAAAAGAAATAAACACTTAGAAAACCCAATCCATGACAAAAGATTGAAAGACTTGAAAAGAAGAGATGATGGAAAAACACAAGTCTTCCAATAAACTAGTTTATTGCAATAAGAACAACAGCCAAACTACTCTCCAAGTCTATTCACTAAAACAAGAAGTGAGAAAATATTTTGATAAGAAGGAAGTCAAGATTAGAAAAAAAATGAAATCTTGATTTTCAAGAAACATTCGACTTCTATTACACTTAGGTAAGCTGTATCATCCTTGTCATTAATGTTCCATTTCAGAAAATTGCACTTAGAAATGCTTGGAATCTATAGCAGATGTAGGGCAAACCCAAGGCTCTTAGAAATTTGACACTGTCTCACATGACATCCTTGTCTCTAAGTTGGAGAGACATCAATTTGATAGGTGGACCACTCCGTGGAT
>JANRGW010030907.1:0-26546 GCA_024733675.1 Psilopsiagon aymara | reverse complement strand
GTCCCTGCCCATGGCAGGGGGTTGGAACTGGATGAGCTTAAGGTCCTTTCCAACCCTGACTATTCTATGGTTCTATGATGTCATGCAGCTTTACATTACCAAGCAAATCAACATCATTTAATGCACAGTGACATCATGTAAGAAAATCAGAACAGGAGCCATAGAAGCTGTGGATGCCTGGGTAGAATACGAACAGGCTGGATAAATGGTAAAATATAAGGAATGTGGTTAATCCTTATGTGCTCAGAAACTGTAAGAGTGGCTTAAATCACACAATTTTAGGAAATATATCTTTATTTCTTCTTTGTGAATGTTGTTTTTTGAGCCTCTGGGTTGCACTTGGTTCTTATTTTCAAGTATTTCTTTGCAGTCTGGTGGGCTAGACGCATACTTTTGTTTTAGGTGAGGCTGTCATGTCATCGCTCGACTCCAGGAGCTCAGGCATTCGGAAAAGACACCAAACAGAGCTGATCACATTGGGTGAGCTGGAAGCACTAAATTTAGATCATTTAAAATCCTTCACTTCTGCAGCGCTGCTAGATTGTTAACTGAGGTGAAAAAAAAGACTGAAGTACTTTGTGAGTTTCAAATTGATAGCATCCTTTTAAATCTTAGCATAAATTCAGTGGCACTTCACCTCCCTCCCACAATCGGATCTAAAGAGTGAGGGGAACAGTGTCATTTTTTTTCCCCCAAGCTATACAAAGAACACATCTCAGGGACGTATTAATGAAATATTAGCAAATCAATGCCAGGAAAAGCAACAGTAAGCTCTAAGAGAAATCTGTGCTGGTAGGCAGGGGAGTTACAGCAGTGACCTGACACAACTGAGCCAATTCAACCCAGAGATCTGGTTGCTATTGAGAGAAAAATATGACTCGCTCAAAGAAAGGAGGACGAAAGCCCTTTAGCACGATGGAGTTGCACCGTGTGTGACACCTGCATTCAGTAATGGGCACGGTGGATAATAGGCAAAGAGGATTGTGCAGCAAAACATGCGTCATTTACCTTGGAATAAAGAGGTTTAATTTCTGAAAGGCTCTCAGCACATCTTGAAGTAAATGGGAACTGAGGGCATTTGTCACCTGGCAGACTGAGACACGGAACTGGGCTACTCACCCTGTGTAAATAAATGTTATGGGGGCTCAGGTTTGTGTATGGCAATTTCCCACTTGTCCGTGTGCTAACAGAGCACAGCGGATCCCCGCGGGAAATTGGCTCGACCTGGAGTAGCAGCGCAGGGGTGAAGGGTGGATGTGTCACCAGGATCACTACTGGGAGCCTTTTTTGCCCAAGGAGATGCTGAAAAGTCTGTGTTCCTCCCAGCCCCACTTTGCACGGCTGTTGTCCTTGTTGGTTGAGTGACTGCTCGTTGTCATTCCCTAGGTGGAGATGTAGTCTGAGCCATGGGGCTCACGAGCATCCTCTGCACCACAACCCATACCTTAGTAGTTATGGGACCCAGCTGTAGGGGTTTCTTTGTGCAGGACAGCAAAATTGTTGTTGTAGGTTATTTCCTTGATGCAGACCTCTCTGTTTGAAGACCGTGAAATGTTTATTATTCTCAGACTTTAAAGATGCCTTCAGTCAGTGTGAACCTTGGAGATCTTCGCCCTGAGCTGTGATTTCCAGTTACTTCCTTGCTTCTTTGAGTTTGGCTTTTTCTGCTGCAGTACTTGGCAGAAACCCCAGTACCTACGTGCACGGTGAGCTGAGCCCTATCTGTTTTCCAGCACAGGTTTCCACTCTTTCAGATCTCTTTTTCTGGGAATATTTGTTCTCTTTGCTCTTTCCCATCGGATGGGTTTTGGCTTTGCAGCCAAGGCATCAGCACAACCTTGGCAGGGCCCTGGGCTGCGTTTGATTGCAAAATCATAGTGCTGCAGGATGCCTGGACGCCTGGCCTCTCATCCCATGGGATTTCTACAGCTTCCTAAAGCTATTACACGTAAGTGGGGTCTGTCATTTGTAGCAAGTTATTCCAGACAAATAGCAGTGAGAGTGTTTTATGGACTTAATCGCTGTGAGTGGTTTAATTGCTTCTTCAGCACTTAGTTTTTGCTGCGATAAGCCAGTCCTCTGTCAAGACCTTTGTGGTTTTCAGGTAGGGTGAACCTGAAGCAGAAGCCCTCAAACTGCCATCCGTCCCATAAAACCCTTTTAAACCAGGGGTGAGCCAGGCTGTAGCTCTTGGGGTGCTACATCTCACTCTGCTTGCTGCTGAAAGAGCTGTTTCCCTATACAGTGTTTTGAAACATCCACAAACTTAGAAATCAACCTTTTCTTTTCACAACCAAAGTCTTTCAAAACTCTGCATCCAGGAGCACACAAGGGGCTGGCTGGTCCTGACAGCTTCTGATCTCATTTAGGTGGTGACAGCTTCCACCTCACTGTGCCCGGGGTAAATTGGCTGGTTTTGAAACAACTCACATTTCTGTGGGTCTCGTTTCAGCTTTGCAGCCCTAAGCTTACCACAGCCCATTTAGCAGCTCCTGCTCAGAGATTTTTAGCATGCACTGGGATATCATGTTGGTTTAGCAAACAGGCAGAGAGACATGCTGCCCAATACCTTCTCCATTAACCTCTCCAGCGTGGCAAGCCAAAAGCTATCACTTTAAATTGCTGCAGGCCTTGTCCTGCTGTGAAAGCAGCCTGTCCCCTGTGCTTTAGATATACTTCCACGTGCCAATCCCCATTTTTAAGATTCAGGGTGAAAAACCGGGCTCTGCCTGCTGCATCATTCACGGCATCACCTCTCCATGGTAATGACAGGAATCCTCTAAGTGACTTCGAGATGTCTTTCCTTAAGATGTCTTTTCCTTAAACAAGAACCATGGATGCAGCTGGAGGACTAGTTTAAGACCTAATTTCTGCATTGCTCTGAAGTTTTTTCATTGGGTTGTCACTCCTCTTTTTCTTGCTAAGAGGTAGCTTGCTTTTTCATGTTGGTGTCTGCTAGATCATATGGGAGATCCTCTCCCATTCTTTAATCAGGAAAGCATCTCCATTTCATCAGCAGAAAGCCTGCAGTAACAGCAACGTGTATACTACAGTGCTCTAGCAGCAAAAGATGGGGCACCCAGCCTCTCTGCCCACTCACCTTCATCCCCACCATGATACTAGGAAGAAGTCCTTCCCTGAGGGTGCTGAGGCGCTGGCACAGGATGCCCAGAGAAGCTGTGGCTGCCCCATCCCTGGCAGTGTTCAAGGCCAGGCTGGACACAGGGGCTTGGAGCAAGCTGCTCCAGTGGAAGGTGTCCCTGCCCATGGCAGGGGGCTGGAACTGAATGAGCTTTAAGGTCCCTTCAACCCAAACCAGGCTGTGGTTCTATGATTCCTCCAAGCTCTTGTGTTGCAACTGCATTTTGTTCAGCAAAGAGATTTGATCAGTTCCTGCTTTGGAGCTGTAGGCACTTGTGCAGGTAGAGTTCACCAGAGGTCCTGGGCCTCAGCAATGGTTTCAGTTGCTTCTCATCCCATTCCCAGCAGAGACTGCCTGCCCCACTTTCCTTGCAGCTTCCATTCCCACCAGCTCCTGCTCCCGCTCCCAGAGGCAGAATTGCTTATTTACTGCAAGTGAGATGCCCACACATAATTTGCTTTAACCGAGATACCTTTGAAAGAATTTCTGCAGGCTGAATTTGTAATGCACATCTGGGAGCATTTTTTTTCCAGGGTTATTAGCCCTAGTGAAATCCCAGGTCATTTTAGGCAGCCTGTTATCGTTGTGATACAGAGCTCTGCACTCCTTGCCAGGAGGCTACATCTTCAAAATGAACTTCCTCATTTTGGAGTGGACCATCCCCAGCACTGATCCCCGGAGGTCATTTTCCCTGTGCCACAGGAAGAGTTTGGGTACAAAACTCAGGCTCTTCTCCCAGACCAGGGCTTACGCAATACACGTTTTACGCATGTCTTTGGTTTTAAAACCTTGCTGTGTAGTTTGGGTGCATCTTGGCTTTCAGCTTTGTTGGCTTTATGTAGCAGGGATTTTGCTGTTACTTTTTCATGCACGTGTCTACCTGCAGCTCTTGCGGTGGTACCAAGCCTCTTCCCATCAGCAAATACGTGCATGGTCCTGAGCTTTGAATGGAGGCAGCTCTCATTGCAGGTTTCTGGTTTTCTGTAAGATCTTGACAGCATCAGATCTGAAAAGGTGGATCTTTGCACCGCCCATTCCTCATGTGACATAAAAATGCATGTAGAATTGAAGCTGCAGCATCAAGCTTCTCAGGTCCTCATTATTCCAGGTAAGTCTAAGGCGATGAGGGCAGCCTAATTGAATGATTCAGTATAGATACTCCTTAACTCAAAAGATACATAAATGCACTGAAGCATATAGGACTCTGCTTTGTCCCTAGACACCATCCCTGTCCCTTACACTGATTCTAATGAGGTTAAATAAAACCCGCACAACAAATTTTACTGGACTTCCATCAAATTGCTGAACAATAGCAGCACTTATGGTGCATACAAATACATCTTTCCACTCTCCGATGGAAAGTAATTTATCAACAAGTGGTCCTTGTCCCTGTACATGGAAAGTCTTTGTGAAATATACTTTTTACCGCAGGCTATGATTTGTACAACGTGCTTCTCTGTTACATCGTATTTCATTTTAAAATGTTAAGATGCAGAGTGAAAAGGAAGCACGTAGTTTTGAATAATTTTTGAACGGGAAAGATATCCATTGTACAGAACCACCTTGAAATGAATAGATCTGCATTAAACGTGTTCTTGAACCTGATGATGGACTTTGATTTAATCCATTGTAGAGGATATTTCACCAATGTAAGTGAAATGCATGGAAAGGGAGAACTGGGGGATTTATCCTTCCCTATCGACCTTTGTGTTTATTAGCCAGTGGCGAGGGTATTGTTCCCCTTTCCCTTTTATCTGTTGCTTAGGCCAGTCAGCAACTGGGACACCCAACAGCAGATGAGAGGCAGATTCTTCTGCCTGAAGGTTTCCAAGGCATGGAAAAGCCGTTTCCCCCATGCCTGCTGATGCTTGTCCCACGCAAACAGCCTGGACACAGTGCATCCCCTTCCCAAGCAGGGTCTGGGCCCTTTGCCTGAGCTTGGAGAGCACCGTGCACTGAAGTTGAGCCATGGCAGTGACCTGGACCAGCCTCAGGTCTCTGCCCCTGCTTGGAGTGTGAAGGATGATGTTTGGTTTATCTAAATGAAGCTTTTTAATATGGGGGGTTTAAGCTTAACTGATGAGCTGGAAAATAACGCACTTTTCAGAGCATGCTTCACAGTATCATCATGTCTCCATAACAAAGGAGCTCTTGCCTTGGAGCTGGAATTGGGGCCCCAAGTTCTCCAGGCCCCGGTGGGAGATGCTGGGATCTCAAGGGTGAGAGTGAATGGAGCAGAATGAAGGGAGCTGGCTGTTCCACCGCAGGGGATGGAAACTCAGTCTTTCCTCTCAGGCTGTTAAGAAACAGAAGAGAACATGATGCTTCCTAAGGCGTTTTGGGTTTAGAGCTGAGGGAAGGCAGAGCTGCACAGGGCTGGAGGGCACATGGAGGCACTCACGTGCTCAGAGCAGATCCCCGTCTTTTCTATCTCCGGTAGAAGGATTTAGAGGCAACTTGTCATAAGAGGAATTGTAAATCTCCTCCTCGTTCTGTGTCTGTCAGTGTTTCCTCAGAGGGATACATTATTTTTCAGGTGTATTGAGTGGCCTTTCCCAGGTACAGTTGACGCTCTCATTTTCCAAACACAGGGCTGCAGCTCTGCCCCAGTGAGCTGTGTGTGGCAGGCGAATGGCCTCTTGTGATTGTTGAACTGGTGCAAGCAGCCATCTGGAATCTGGAGCCAGATCACTGCAGAGGGGGAGAAAACAGGCAGGCTGCAGCATCCCCATATGAGCAAGATGAGGGATCCAGAGCAGGCAGCCTCAGCTCAGCACCTCCTGGCTGTTCTTGGTTTTCTGCCTCGGCACTGATGTTATTTTAATGTAGTTACGTGGCTGTGATTAGCAGAGCAATTTGCAGCGCGTTCTTCAAAATTGCCAGTCAATTTGAGCTCAAAATAGATGAAAGCTCCCGCATAAGCAATGTCTCCTGCCCCAAAAGGTGCTAAATAGTTTGGAAAGTCCAAACAGGCTTCTAGGTGCCTGTATGGAGGTGCAGCTTCCCCAGGCTCCTGTCTTCTCTGCCTTCTGATTGCAGATAGGAGAGCAAGAATGTTAAGCCTAAAAGGGAATAAGGTATTGCATGGATTTTGTTAAATCCCTTGAAGATGGACATGGAATGGGGAGGGTGCATCCTTCCCACCTCCTTTTATCCCATCAGTAGAGCTGGCTGTGGGGTTTAGAACAGAAGCTACTCGTTCCTCCTTTAGATAATAAATGTACCTCCTGGTCATCTACTGCTCCTCTGAGGGTGGAAGCAGTTGGGGTTTGTCCCAGTCAGACCAGTACTGTTGACACTGAGTGCTTGAGTGATGCGTACCACGGGGTACTGATGGCACTGTGCAACCACCTTGACATCATCATTCTTCCCCAGTGGTATCTCCATTGCCAATCCAGAGCCTTTTTCCTTTGTATTTCCCCTTTTGTCGCAGTTTGGAGGGGTCTGTACTGAATATCAGCCGTTGTTTTATTAGGTAGATGGAGAATTTGATTCAGGTAGCATTGGGTCCCCATCCATCACATGTGCTCTCTTGAAAATTGAGATGTGCTGCTCTTTGGACATCCATGTAGGCAGGCATTCCCATTAGTGGGTTCTGCCTTAAATCTTGGGATGCACTTGAGGGCTAGGGCAGCAGAGGGGTGGGTGACAGCGGGGACATGCGCAAAGCACACCCACAGAGGAAAGCCTCAAGGTGCTTTCTGTGTGTTGCTTTTGCAGAATACTCTGTAGCAGCTGTCTGCACCTCTGCAGCGACAGCAGATGCCCTCATGTGCACAGTGTTCATGTAAGAGCCAGATTCCTCCCTTCAAGCCTGGTTTATTCAAGGTGAGGTTGTCGGTGGCCCCGGTATGTGCACTGCTGGAGGGCTGCAATGCTGAGTCGCTGGGCAGAGTTTGCCTTATTGGATTGCATGTCATGACTGGTTGTCTTTGAAGAGCAAGCCGTGTTTCCAGCCCTGCCAGGATCTGCAGGAAATTCCAACGGATTCATTTTTATCTCAGGTACAGCATCAAATCAACAACCTCAGCAAGCTGCTCTAGTGGAAGGTGTCCCTGCCTGTGGCAGGGGGTTGGAACTGGAAGAGCTTTAAGGTCCCTTCCAACACAAACCATTCTGTGATTCTGAGATATCTGTGATCTGGTCTTGGTTTTCCAGGAGGATCGGTAGGAAAACAGGCATCCCTCCTTTGGTTTGCATTTAATAGGCTGCTGTTGGTTTGGCTTTGACTTTGTCAGCCTCATTCTTTAGGGTGTGAGGCTCAGAAGTTTATCTAGAGATAAGATGGGATTTTTTTTAGCTTTACCAAAGAGAAGGAAAGGGTTTTAATTTTAGCAGTTCCTGTGGTTTCCATCATTGCTCCCAATTTAGCCGGGATACTTGGGAAATGACACTGAAGTGTCCTTGAGAGTCTGGGGACGCATCACTGCTGACTTCTGAGAAAGTTTAAAAAACAAGACAGATTGTTTAATTTTGAGGAAAAATGGCAAAAATCGTGTTTTGTGGAACGCAGAGCGCTTAGCGGGGCTTTGCATGAGGCAAAGACAAATCAGCAGTCTTAAAACACAGAGCAGAGACAAGGTTTCCCTCCCCGCTCCACCATCCCTTGCCTCGCTCAAATTGTGAGCGCAGATTTGGATACAAATCTTTTATTTTTGCTGAAGAATTGATTTCATGGCTGCCCTAAGTGAATAAAGCTGTGATGTATTAACTAATGTCAGCCATAGGATGTTTACCTATTTATCTTTGCTGCAGTGTCGCCCCTAGTATTTTATTCCTCTCTTCAGGACTCGTTAACGTTGCAAACATAACTGGGGTCCTCCTAATGAAACAATTGCAGCCAAGCGGCTTGATGTGCACAGGAACACCTCCAGCAAAAGCTGATAAATGCTTTTGTTTATGTTTTTTTTCTCTTCCTGCTCTGTTTGCATGGAGAAGGAATGGGGAAATGTAGGGACTTCCTCTTAGTTGTAACAAAGTTTAACGAAACAGAGAATAATGGGTGCTGGGAAGCAGGGATGGGGAGGTGGTGGTGGGACCTGTGGAGCGTCACTGGGGCAGTGGCAGTTGTATGGCTGGGTGATGCGTTTCCAAGGGAACTGTGCTGAGGCTGGGGCAGCTGGTAAAGGGTCTGTGGTCTCCAGCAGCGCCCTGGTGAGAATCACAGAAACAGAGCGGTTTGAGTTGGAGGGACATTAAAGCTCACCAAGTCTCAAACCCCTGCCACAGGTGGGGACACCTTCCACCAGAGCAGGTTGCTCCAAGCCCCTGTGTCCAACCTGGCCTTGAACACTGCCAGGGATGGGGCAGCCACAGCTTCTCTGGGCACCCTGTGCCAGCGCCTCAGCACCCTCACAGGGAAGAGCTTCTGCCTGAGAGCTCTCCATCTCCCCTCTGGCAGGTTAAAGCCATTCCCATGTCCTGTCCCTACAGGACCTTGTCCAGAGCCCCTCTCCAAGTTTCTTATAGGCCCCTTTTAGTTATTGGAAGATTGTTACAAGGTCTCCCCTTAAGGAGCCTTCTCTTCTCCAGCCTGGCTCCAGAGCAGAGCTGCTCCAGCCCTCACTGCATCTCCGTGGCCTCCTCTGGACTCACTCAAGCAGGTCCATTTCCTTTTTGTGCTGGAGTCCCCAGAGCTGACCACAGTACTCAGGGTTTCGTGAGAGTGCCAGCAGGGCTGCACATCGGGCACCTCAGCCATGTTGGATGGGGTGCATCACTCCCTTACATGGGGTTTGTGAGAGGAGCCCAAAGCATCAAACTGCTTTTCCTTCCATTCCTAAGTTGAAGGAATTTGCATCCCAGGAAGGGCTCTGTGCATGATAAGAATAACTCAAGTTCCTGAGTCGCATGGTGGTGGAGGGCTGGTTTTCCTGGTGCCATACAGCTGTACAAACACAGCTCCACACACATCTCCTGCGCCATTCCCAGCGCTGCCAGCCGTGAGCTGGTGGGACGAGCGGGCAGAACCACAGCAGCAGCAGGTTGTGCTGGTGGCCTGTCCCCAGCTCAGTGCTTGGGCAAATGGCTGCTGTGATTTGTACCTCTTTGTGTCCCTGTAAGCCAGTGCCAGGAGCATTCCAGTCCTCTGGTGTGGTGGTTATTAATGCAGGGGGAGCATTTTGGGGGTCCCAAGCTGGTTGATTGGTATAGCAGGGTTTGAATTCTGCACTGAATATGACTAATAATCCATGACCTGGCTGTGATTATAGATGAAAGAAAGCTGATGAAGAGACCCTGCAGTGGCACAGAAAGGAATTAGACATTGTCTAAAGCCAGGGCAGTGCTGGAGCATTTGGATTTCACATCTGAGATTCATGGGTGAATAATTCAGCACTTGAAAAAATGCTTCAGCCGCAGTGTGACATCTCCACATCTTCTTTCAGTGATATCCAAGACTTTAACTAAACATCGCTTCCCAGGGAGCTGGGGCAGCTGTCCAGATATTTCTCCTCTTAAATATCAGCATTCCAGATTGTTACCTGGATACAGATGGAGATTTTGGACTGATATCTTAGGAGCTGCAGTCTCTCTTAATGCAGGATTTTGCCTTCAGAAATCGCCTTCAGCAGTTGGCGGAACCCAAAATCTTTCCAAGTGGAAATTAAGAGATGTAGCTTTATATTTAATTGATGCTATTGTCTGGTCGGGTGCACTGCTAAGGCATGCAGAGCTGGGAAGAGGGGTTGTCTGGGAATTCTAAATAACTGAACCAGCTCTCAGAGGCAAGTGTTGGCAGATTTATTAAATCTGAATAGGGAAGTGGAGGAAAAGTTGAACGCGTATAAACCAGCCTTGTAAAATGGCTTGCTGGTTTAGAAATGCAGGAGCCCTATAACCTAAACCAGCCACTGTATTTGAAAGCTAAATACAATGCTATTAAATCTCTGTATTTGAATGGTGAGGTATAACCCCCCCGGAAGTGTAAGTGTTAAAGTGTTCATACAACCTGAACTCTGCTTCCTCCAGTGTATACATTAGAATAAGTCTTTAAATAAATGATCACATGTTATTCCTCAACTAATTCATCCTGAATTATTAGCTAAAAATGGATGGTACCTTATAGCTGTCATCAATTCAGGCTCCTTATCAGGCCTAATAAATTCTTTTTTTTCTCAGTCTGATAAGTGTTTTGATCTTCTGCTTTTCCTACCTACCCTTATTCCCTTTTTAGCCAGAAGCATTTGCTCCTATAGATGCACATCACGGGATGAGACTAGGAGGTTTTTCTGCACATAAAATTTGGTGGTCCAACTGTGCCAGCTGTAGGAAACTACTAACACTGTTATGAAAATATGCATAAGTCAGTGGGGACTGCAGTTTCTCTCTGTGTAAGTTGCTTTTGGCTTTGCCTTGCCTGGCAAACCCGATGCACTAAGGTGGTCTCTGGGAAAAAATGGTGATGATGTATTTAAGCGCTGCTACCCAGTTGTGTAATTAAAGATCTTGAAAGCAAAAGCAAATGATCAGAAGTAACCCCAGCTTTGTACTCCGGAGCTAGAAGCACAGGCTTTCCTTTCCCAGCACAAGGAATATGCAGGAATTGCATGAAGTTGAAGGTTTAAAAAGGAAATCATATGGAAGAGCCCATCTGCTATCAATACAGTTATTTGTATGTATATAAAAAGGAAAAAACCTGCTAAAACTTTAGGTTATTCATGAAGGATCTGTCTAGAAACTTGGATGTAATGGCTGAAGGATCTTTGTCTTCCATATCCCTGAGGAACATCACCCTTTTTTTCAGGGTCTCTCACCTTTGCCTCCTTTCTAGCCATCTGCTTTCTGTAGTTCTCAAAGCTAATGGTGACTTGCATTTTAGTACCTCACATGTCCCGTGCTAAGGGAACTGTAGTGAGAACAGGAAGTAAGTCCTTCTGCCTGCAGGAAGCTCCTTGTTTCATGGTTAATAGGAGGAGTAAGTGTCCTGGAGAGGAGGTTCAGTGGAGGAACTGGGCTGGGTAGAGCTCACCTGAGGGTCCAGCTTTTGCCATGGAGCTTCCTTCCACCCATTACATCTAGGCACTGCGATCACAGGGGAAGGGTGCCCCTGACACTGCAACAAGCAGGAATTGTCCATGCAGTGCTCCTTGAGGCAGTGCTTTGGTTAAAATGCGGGAAGAATAAGCCGTTCCTCCCCCTGCTCCAGCTTAATTCCTTCTTGTGCCTGAGCCAGGCGCTCAGTTGTTTGGCCTTTAGATCTGTGCTTTTATGAAAATGACATATACTTGAGAAATTAACACTTTTTAACCTGAGTCCACGTTGGCCAATTGCTAATAAGAGGCAAATGAGCTTTGCTGAGATTTCTTTTTTCCTATAAAATTTCTAATTTGAAGATATTGGAAAAGAGAAATGTTTACCCCACTAGGGTTGCTGCAAATATCCTGATGAGCATTCATATCCTCCTCCAGCACCAGGCAGCGTAATTGCTCTCCTTAGTCCAAACTTTAATACATTACAAATTTGTACAGTAAAAAAAAAATCATTTTTTTCTTCTATTTTTAAAGCTGGTGGTTAACAAGGATGAGAAGAGAATGTTTCTGATGGGGAGCCTTATGAAGTCAAAAAAAGGTGATCGTAAAGTTTAGGACAGAGTCTTTTCTTCAACATCCCTCTGTGAAATCCCATTTCCTTGTGCTCTTCTGGCTCCGTGTCAATCCATATCTTTAGACAAGATTTTACACACCCTTCTTCAGCTGAGTTATTTGATATTATCCAGTGTGCAAGGGACTGTAAAACATCCCCTTTCTTAGTAAGCTTCTGTAATATTAATGCACTTGACCTTGGGCTCTCATATTTCCTGATTAAGTTCATAGGAAGGGTTTGCTAAGCTTGTAAGATATGTCTTGTAGACCTGTCCATGAATACTGCAGCAGAAAGAGAATTTCGGTGATAAGTTCATTTAAATGAAGCAATTCTGCCCATCAAGAACTCCCCATCCCAAACTGTTCTTTTATGGCTTTTGTTATTTTAGATTAGACTGATACCTAATTAGCTTTGGAGAGATCCTTGTAGTATTGCAAGGTTAATACCTCAGTATGGCACTGAATTTTCAGCCTTTGCAAATTCATGTGAGTTGGGGTTTTTAATCGTTCCAGCCTGATTTTCTCAGAAATAAATGCAGGCCCTTAACATTTCTGATTTATCTCAACTTTATATCTGCAGACTGAGTGGAAACTGCACATTTGGAATACAGTTGTTCTTAAGGAGGAAGGGCAAAAAGCAACGTTATGGACTCATGGGCTGCCTTTGGGCAGCCTTTTCTTCTTCTGCCTGCAATTGCTGGCAGGTCAGTGAGAGCAGTGGCTGTTGCTCATATTAACCCCATCAAGGCAACACCTCATGCCAAGAACAGCAACAGGAGCTCTTCTTGACAAAGCAAGAACGTAACTTCTCAACTCATCTCTAGAGAAAACGCTTCTTTTGCTCTTTTCCCATTCACTTTGGCCTGAGGCTTCGCTGTGGTATCTTGCACGTTATTTTTGTAGCTATCATGTAGTGTGTCAAAGTGCCCTCCTAATTCTATCAGCAGTTTGTCCGCCTACAGCGAATCCTGAGTGATCTGGAGTCACACACCCAGCTCGGACACCGCCTGGCCATCTGCCAGTGTGACGGCCCACGCTCGGCACGGACATCCATTGGTGAAGTGAGTCTATAGGACACAAAGTAGGTACAATCTGTCACCTATGTGATTCCTACCGCTCTCTTTGGTCCTTTCCAGTGGGAGGGATTATCAACTCCATGCATAATCTAATTAAGCAGAGCCACTGAAACATTACAGAGCCCTTAAAATTCAGCTGTAAACCAAGGTGGATCTGTTTGCTTATCAGTCTGTGGGCAAGTGGTGGTGTCTGCCTCCCACTCCCTTGTGGGGTTATTTAAGGACTTTCTCTTCTGGTTCTGGCTGAGGCAGGGTTTTACCTCTTGTGCAAGCTAAAATAGATGGTTGAGAGAGGAGGTCCCTCTTAAAGTTGTCCAAAAGTGTCTGTTTTCTCTCCCAAGTGAACTTTGCATTTTCCTTGGTATCTTATAAGCAGGTTGGCAACCCGTTTTAGCTTCTCTTTGGCTCACCTAGTATTTGTTTCAGAGAATGAGTTAATTTGCTTTACTAATTTGCACAACAGTCAATTTTCCTCTAATTCCCAGTACTGGGTGATGGTTTGGGACCTCTCTGCCAGTTTTTGAACCCTGGGATTGGAAGGGCCTCAATCCTGGGCCACTGTGGTTGTCTCTTGTTTTTGCTTTTTTGGTGTATTGCTGATGGTGGTGGTTTGTGTTCTTAGGATTTGTTAGTAAGCTTTGTTAATGAGCTGCTCACTCTCTTTATGGCCTCGCCAGCCTTCCATTACAATTTATTGATTTGATCTTAGATACTCCTGAAAATCTTTGTATGTATCTTGTGCTGAGAGGCAGCATAAGGCAGATGTGCGCTATTCCCAAGTATTGGGTGTATTTGGGTTCCTGTCTACTGAAGTCAGCTCTGCTAGGACATAATTAAACCTGCTGATTTATGACCCTCAGGGAGCTATATAGAGTGTTTCAAGTCCTAAGATATGTGCCTGTGCTGTGGAGAAGTGAGATCAGGGTTCTTCATCTTTCAGATATATTCAGGTCTTGCTCTTCCAACAAATACCCTCCTTTTCTCCATTCTTTACAGTTTCTATGTATCAAGAGCTAAGGTTAGGAAATCCCTAAAATCCTCTCTTGCCTTTGCTCATCCCATCCCAGACAAAGATAACCTGCTTCTCTAAATACAGTAGAAATCCCAACAAGCTGTAAAAAGAAGGAGCTAACCCTGGCTAGATAGCTGCTGCTGTTAATTTTCTTCTAAGGTGACCTTTGCTCAGGGGGGACCCGGAGTTCTCATCCAGCAGCCTGTCTGCTGAGACAGAAAGGATGTATTTAGCTCATAAAATTACAAGCCTGTCCTGGGGATCAAGTGGCAGTTGTACCTGTCACAGTTTTCATCACTGATTTTTTTAATAGGCTTGTACCAGTGGCTTAATAGTAGGTCTGTCATCAGTTGTAAAAGTGTTTTTCTTTGGATAAGGCTATTCTTTTTAGTAATTGTAGAGATGTTTTACTTGAGGCCATCACAGCTAAACCAAAGTTTGTATTCTTATTCATTTTCAGTGATGAAAATCTACCTGTCAGCTTGCCAGTGCTTTTCAGAACTGCACAGTGGTGATGCGAATTACTGCTTCATTTCCTTCTGACCACAAAGAAACCCAGCAACTCTACTTCATAGCCCTCCCTTGCTCTTGGTGCCCAGAAATCCCCTTCATGCTTCTTGACCCTAAAATCAGGTGTACTCACTGAAAGCCTCACAAGTTTACCCATGCTCCTGCATTTCCTCACTCTTGTTATTCCCAGGGGAATAGTTCTCTGGTCCCACAGTGTGAAAAGTTTATCCCACATATGTGTTGAGTGCTGGTGTCCTTTGATTTTGGACTTGGACCATCTGTTTTTCCCCCCATTTTCTCAGTCTCTCTGTTCTCCATGTTACTACTTGAACTTCTGTGTCCCTGTGAGGTTCCCCCTCTCCTCAGTTCCTGCCCTGTCCCTTGCACACACATAGTGCAGTGATTCTTCACTCCTCTGTATTTTGGTACTCTCTCATCTTTTGGGTTTAGCTCTCCTTTCCCTACAGTACAGCATTAGGCTGCAACACACCGTATTTCAGACATTCCCTCATGTATTTCAGCTTCTCAAGGATTTTAATTGCTGCCTTTTTCACTTTATGATATACTGCTGTTCTTGATGTGTGAGAATACATTTACAGAGAAAGCTCCTTCTGTATTTTACCTGTGCTTTGTCAGGAAGGCTATAATTTTGTTCATTTCCTTCCTTTTTCCTTCAGGTTGTTTGTGACAGGTCTGAAACACTTGCACCTTATGTCCTCCCAGAGTAAGGTCGGAAACTGTCATTTATTTCAGAGTCGGCTCTAAAATAGGCTGCTCTTCATATCCTGTCTCGGGGTCTGCTGGAGTTAGGGCTTGGGCTCTGTGATAATTGTTGCATCTGCTTTCAGCTGAGGAAAAAGTGGAGGCTTGCTATGAATATTAACAAGCCATCCATCCTTTACACCTTCTGGGAGCACACTACTTCTTAAAATTGTTTCTTCTTTGCATGGTTTTTGTGTTCTCCATTTTCTCTACAAGCTCTTTTAGTATCAATTTCATTTATCCCTCACATTTATTCCTGAATTGAGGCTTTTATCTGTATTTAACATTAAATCACAGAATGGTTTGGAACTAGATGATCTTAAGGTCCTTTCCAACCCCTTGCCACAGGAAGAGATACCTTCCATTAGACCAGGTTGCTCCAAGCACTCTCCATCCTGGCCTTGAACACTGCCAGGGATGGAAAGTGTCAGTTTGAACCCATTACCTATCACTACAGGCCCTGATGAAGAGTCCTAGGTTGCTGAACCTATTTTCACCTAATGCTGACTCTATCAAACCTTACCTTCTTTAGGGTGTAGATGTCTCACTACTGGGATTGACTCACAAAAAGGCCTTCTTTGTTTCCTGTTTCTCCTTCATTTGGCCTTTTCTCCCATGTGCTCACCATCATTAATATAAAAACCCTGTGGAACTGCTGGGAGATACGATTTCCTCATGAGTTTTTCCTGGGAAAATAACTTTGGAACCAGAACCCCTAAGTCCAACATCCCTTTTGTGGACTGGAGAGGGACTTCATGATGAGCAGAGCAGGAGGATAGTTTTGTAGTGTACTTTTCATTACAGACTTCACCTTTCCAACCCTGTTGGTTCTGGAAACTTCATGTACTCTTTTCATCTTCTTTCTTGTCATGGGCAAAATTCAGAGACCATTGGCCTAAATAAAAATGTAAATCCTTGGAAAAACAGGTTTACTTAGAGCCGTACTTTTAGACTTCGTAGTAAAATACATCCCCATCTGCTGGCAAGTGAAAATTTTGTCACTTCACCCACCAGTTATCAAATTATAGTGAAAAAAACAAGGATCAAATGGAATCCCTGGAATAAATTTGGGAATTTCAGAAGCTGGTAGGAAAATAGCTTCGTTCAGGTCAGGGAGAGAGCTGCAGCAGCTCCTGGGGTATGGTGGGATCCTTGCCCCACCACACATTTTCCATGGGAAGATCTCTGTCCTATGTCCTGCCCAGGTTTTGTCAGGACTAAAAGGAAAAACAACCCAGGGGTGGCTGGTGGTATAAATAAAGGAAAGGAAGACAACAGAAAACCACTTGGCTATTTCCCTCTGCAGGGGTCTCGCTGCCCACTTGAGCGCAGGAGGAGGCACTTGATGGGGTGGCCTCGCTTTAGAGAGGAGCTGTGCGCTCAGCGATGCAGCCTGGAGGGGCAGGAAGTGTGGTTCTTTGGGAGAGCTTGTTTCTGTGTGCAGCTGATCCATGGCAGATGCCCCTGAACTCTGCTTTGTGCTTCTGCAGGAGAGTTAATGAAGTCCTGCAAGAGCAGGAGACGCCATTGTTAGGAAGAGCACAGCATGTTCAGCATTCATTCGTGCCATGGGTAGAACTGAATTCTCTTCTACTATTACTCTACTGAATGTAAAAAGTCTCAGAGACATTTACATGGTATTTCTTTTTAAGTATATAATGTTTTCATTCAAAAGTATCATAATTCTTAAAAGACCTGTCAGAGGCTCTGACATGTAATTAATTTCTCTAAAGCTCTTTTTTTTGAAAGCTACAACTGCATATATGCAACACCTGCGCTTATTCACAACTCTGCAGGAGAAAAAGCCATGTCTTCTCCTTCGCTTTCTTCCCCCACTTCTCCATAAAAAGATTTTCCTTCACTTTCGCTACTCCCTCTCCATCTACCCTCATGATCTACAACAAATAAAAAGCACTCAGTATATAAAAGCTGTGTGTAAATAGGAACTGGCACGTTAGGTTTTTGTCTGGGTGCTGGTGACCTTTTGTTTATTCAGCTTTAAGCCGAAACACTCTTGCAACTTTAATTATGGAAGAGCTATTGCTAACCCATAATCTAGTCCATCTAATATAATTCCCATATGTGTAGGTGGGCTTTCAGTCAGTCGAGTAGGCTGTTTATTTTTACCTGGTAGATTATTTTTTTCTCCTCTGCTTGGGAGGAGAGTATTAAGCCTTAACAGTATAATGCTGGCACCCAGGAAATATGAACAAGGAGATGTTCACCTAGCTGTGGAGATACAGATATATAGATATATATATATATACACACACACACATGTGGCCAACCACTGATTAGGTGTGGTCATGGCTAGCTGGCTTTGCTTTATCCCCTGTAAGTGCTTCTAGGGTGTCACTGCAACCATCATTGCCTCTGCTGGAAAATGCTATCAGCCAAATCACTGCTGCTTCCCAAGGAGGAGTCTGTGGAGAGTCCTCCTGGGGGGAGGAAATCTATCCAGCAGGTTCCTTGGCACAGTTTATCCTTAAGCCGGCATCTGGGGCACCACGGCTTTCCAGCTGGAGATGCTGAAGAGCATGTCCTCTTCCCATGGCACCTCTGACTGCAGCAAGGTGATGGACCCTTACCTATACCTTTTGTAAACCCCATTCAGGACAGCTGCATGCAATGTTGGGGGGGAAATGGACATATTCTAGCTGAGAGAGAAGTAAAGCAGCTTGTTGGTTTCTTTGTAGAGGACAGGCATTGAGCAGATGCATTTTCCCCACATGGCTGCAGAAATCTGCCTTTGTAAAATTAGTGTTAATAGGAACATACTTAAATCCAAGGTGTACAAGAAAGTGCCAGTTTTAAGTGACCGTAAGGTCTGTCATTTATATGACTGGAGATGAATGTGGGAACATGTCCAGATGTTTTGGCTTTGTAATTCATGCATTTCCTCCTCCATTCTGTAGGTAAATAATCAGCATTCCTTGATTTCCTTTCCTATAGGGAGCATTGCTGGTATTGCTGTTGCTTTTCATACCCTGTTGGATTTACAGAAAAAGAAAGAATGTGGGTTTACTCCAAAGAACATCGTCAGAAGCGATGTTTTACCAGGATATTGCTGTATTGCTGAGCAGAGGGAGCTAGTGGGGCTCAGCTGGGACACTGGCTTTTGTTCTCTGACCACGTCTGCTTCCACTCCAGCAGCAGCAATGCCTGTAAAATGTCTTGAGTATCATGATGAGTATTATGAGAATCAGTCTTGAGTGCTTGGTGTTAATTTGCCATCTGGGCTGAAGGGAACCTGCTTGCAAGGCAACAGGAAGGTCCATTTTGGATGCTGCGTTTATATTCTTCCAGATTTGTCACTAACAGCTTTTGTACAACCCCATTAGCACAAGCAGTGGGAAAGTTGTCAGGAACCATGAGGAATGGAGTATTTTCTCAGCTCTGATGATGAGGGCTTTTCTGAGGCACTTGCAGTCTTTACCTGACTGGAGTCATAGGGCTGAAAGGGATTTCTCTAGGTCACCAAGTCCTGAGTATTGCTGCCATGGGCAACTGCATCCCATTCATTTGTCTATCCCGTGCTTACATCTAGTTGAATTATTGTTTAGCTCCACTCTGTGCTTTCTGCGACTTCTTCCCTTTGATCTCCTTTCTTAGGCCCTATCTTTCTCTCTCATGCCAGCTGTGATCTTAGCAGACCAATGCCCTAAAGTTATGTGATGCAATCAAGAAAAGCCCTTCTGAATTCTTCCCTGTGACTGAACCACCCATGACTGTCCTTGCAGCACAGCCTGCCAAGCTGTGCTCCTGCCCTCCTCCTCCAGCGACCTGGAGTTCATCTGACTCCATGGCTCTGACCATCATCTTCTGCACACCATCCTCTTGCTCCATCCACTCCAGCTCCAGTCAAGTTGATATACTTCAATCTGGTGACTGATTTTCCTCCTGTCAGTTCTTCATAATGGCATGACCCCCATCATGTACCTCTTCAATGCTTGATGCTGTCTGAAATCCATATTCTCTCCTTTTTATACTTCTGTCTGCAGATGGCTCTCTGTTCTGTGCCTTCCTACTACCTGGTGTATTCTCTGCCCATTGCTTTTATACCCCAGATCTCTTGGTTTAGTTTTTCTTCCCAGGGACCCAGCTGTTCTCCTCCTCTTTGATATTCCCAGTCTTCTGTTTCTTCTTGTTCTGCATCACATCAAGCCTCTTTGTCAGCTTTTCTTCCGCAGGTGCCGGTGTTTCTCCTTGTCACTCTTGGGATGCGACCTTTCATGGTCACACTGCTCCCAAAAGGTCCCCTTGTTCAGCAGGTCTCAGCAAATGTCACATTGTCTGTGTCATTCTCACTTCATCTCTCTCTGATTGTATGTGAGGATCCCCTGTCTGAACTCTTCTCAGTTACTGCAATCGACTGTGTTGTCCAGAGGCACATCCCCTTTGTTCTTGCATTTTATTGTATTCATTGTTTTTTCCAACCTTTGGATCACACCCACTGGAGAAGTCCCTCCTGCCCTTCCCTCCCGTACATGCCCACACACCCCAAAAAATAATAATAGGGGATTAAAAGTTCCACAGGTTTCCCCATCTGTAAACTCTCTTTTTCTGCCTCCTTGCCTGCCCACTGCTCACCTTCTCCATCTGTTGCCCAAAATGAGCCCTGCTCTGTCCTTGAGTGTTGGCCATTGAGTATCTGTTGGAAGTAAGGACAGGCAGAAGCCTCCCTCATGTGTGTTTGCAAACTGGGGTCAAACCACTGACTCCACAAACTGAAAGAGCAAGAAGCAGGCAGGCAGAGAGACACGTAAGACCCTGCTCCTTCCTCCTCCAGTGGGAATCCCAGCAATCATAGGGTGATGCCTTCTTTCAAATGCTTGAGATAGTTCTTGGTGAACTTGCTAGTGGTTTATTTCCACGTTGTTATTTTCTCTCTGGAGATGTTTTGTGTGCTAGAAGTGACAAATTTACATTATTGGACAATTATTGTTTCTGGTCTGTCCTATGTTTTATTCACTGCAAACCATTACTTTGATGTGGCTGTGATTATGTTACCAGTTGAAAACAGGCCACCTCTGGCATTGTACACCAAATGGCTATAAACCAGTACACCCAGGCAACAGTCAGGTCAGCAAAGCCATGCAGATATGGTACTTATGCTTCTGGGCTTAAATCTGTGGGTCTCGGCTTATCATATTGATAAAACAAAGACTTGACTTGTGAGGAGAAGCTTTCTACAGCAACACTGGCTCAGCTCTCACCCCTCAACTTAGTACCTGTGGGTTAAACATTGAACACTGAGGGAAAGTTCAGTAGTATCCTGATTGGGTTTATGTGCTTGGTTAACTTGAAATGTTGCTGTCATACTCCTGTGAATATGAATATTACTGATTATTTAAATGATGGTCATACTTCAGGTCCTTTCTAGGGCTGAGGCTGTGTTTCTTGTGAGAAACCTTGGCCTGTCCTTTGGAGGACAGCAGGTTCAAACCAAACAAAAGCAGGTTTCACACAACACAGAAGCTGCCACGTGCATTACCACAAGGTGTTGTGGAGGCCAGCAGTGTCAACTGCGTTGAAAATAATTGGGGAAATTAATAGAATAAATTGTGGATGGAGTCTCTGAATGCTGAAGCTCTTCAGCTGCAGAGTCTCAAGCAGGGCACGATGGCAGGGCCTCTGTCGTTTTACTTTGCCTCTGTGGGTGACTGTGCCTCTATCAGAGCATCACCTCTGTGCTTCAGAAAACTGGTAGAGATTAGAGTACACAAAAAGGTTGATTGTGACCTGTATGTTGAAGATGATAGTCCCATCACCCACACAGGGTGCAGTGAAGTGACCAACATGCTCAGATCTGTAAATGTGCATAGCCAAATGTGCCATCCTCCAGTCCTACCTGCCCATGGATAGTTGAAATGGAAGATCTTTGCACGTGGCAAACCATGAGGGTGTGCAAACACATGTACCAGGTTCACAATCTACTGAAGCTCCTTACTCAGCTCTGCTTTTCCTTCTCCTGGAGCATCAAACAGCCCTCTCCCCAGAGGTCATGCTAGACCACATGTGAGGCTGTTGGTAGTTCTCTGGTTTCCTGCAAAGCTTCTGCTTCTCCTGAGGCTTAAGATATTCTATTAATATTTTCATTAATATACATTTTAAAACCTTCATTTATTAATATTTATATATTAATTAAGATATGTTTAATAGGCAGAAGATGTTATCAAGGAGGCATGAAGTTGTAGGCTCACTGGAAAACGCAGAGTAGCTTTTACACTTAGAAGTTAATCTTCTTCAGGTTGCATGGAGATGAACTCCCAGTGATGCCTGATCTGTGCTTTGGATTTGAAGTCGCTCCTGTTACCCGTCAGCGATACTTCATCTGGAGCTTCTCTTGGTGGCTGTGGGAGCCCGGGGTGGTGGGGAGGGTGGGGGTTCTGGCAGGAGGGAGGGGTCTTACTGCAGTGAATCAACTGGCATGCTGAGAGCTTTGAAATGCGGATTTGCATCAAATAAAACTCTCAGGGTTAGTTAAATATTCCTCTAAATATGCAGAGGAATTGAGTTACTGATGCTTGTTATTCTTATCTTACTCTTGGTGTCACAACATCTTTAAGTTCAGTGAAGGTTTCACTTACTAAGACGGTTGTAAAGATTTCACGTTAATTAAGAGGACTTCACTGCAAATCTGAATATGAATGAAGTTTGACTGCTGCACCCAGGGCAGTGAATACTGTGGGAAGATCAGACAGTGACAAATGTTGATTAACAATAAAAATACACACAAAAAGCCCTAAAACAATGCTTCAATCTAGATCCTGTTCTGTGAGAGAGAAAAAGCTCAGGTCAAGTTGCCAGAAGGAAAATAAGTAGTTTCTGACTTGAATTTGCAGTCAGAGGTGAAGTTCATCAGGAGCACTGATGAGGGTTATCCTGTGCCACCCATATGCGGACTCAGCCATAGCACAGTCTCCCTGTCCTTAGGCAGGTAATCCATTTAATGTGGGGGTTCTTCAGTGGAGGAAGAGAGAAAGTCTGGGCTTTATTCTGATCTTGGCTTTTTTGCTTTGGGGAAGTATCATAAAGTCCAGGCAGCCTCAACTGGTGGTGGCAGAACCGAGATGAAACGTCCCCTAATTGGGACGGTGCGGGCAGTGGTAGGTGTCAGGGGAATGGGGCTTCCAAGGAAGGAGCTCTCGTGCTGCAGTGTTTTGAGTGAAGAATGAGACTATAAATGTGTGGGTTTTTTCCCCAAAAACCTGCTTTTATGGGGGTGTTTACGTACCTGCCAGTGCTGGGAAGAGTGGGCCAGCAGCTGGTAGCTAGGGCAAGCAGTTGGCACTTGGGATATTTGCATTTCTCTTGCAGAGTTGCTGTTGCCTGAACTAAGGTGAGTCCTCTCCTCTTTGTATCTCTGCTCACCCATCTGGAGATAACAACACTTACCTTTGCCTTTGCAAATCAGTTTGGAGCAATGCAAAGGGTACTGCAGAGATGCAGAGCACTGCTCCACCTTCTAAAGAAGGACTTTGGGGAAGGAAATGGTGATGTATTATATTTTAACCTCACCAAAACACATTGGACTTGGCTTTTGGAGTGGAAAAGTGAAAATACAACAGCCTAAATAAAAATACAACAATCTAAATAAATAGCATTTGTCCTTTTAAGCAGGGCAAGGGCAGCATGGGAAGGTGGGGGGCGGGGTGTTGTTGTTATTTTTTATTCACGCTTCCTTGAGCTGGTTCTGGGAATTGTCCTGACGGCCGTTATGTTTGTGGCAATGTGCAGGTTGGCCAGATGCAGCGGGGCATGGAGTGAACAGAAAGAGGTTAAATTGATGGATGACCAACAAGAGCAGGATTGTGCCTCAGAAGACCAAGAAACTATCCTGATTAATGGGGTGAAAGAAAATGGTAAGGAACTTAATTACAGTACATGAGGGAGCAGTGACAACTTGCAGCCAACTTATTTCCCTAATTCCTTCCATGTATTTAATTTTAGCAGTGGGCAGGTATCTCAGCAGCGTGGAGCAGTTCAGTAGATGGGTATTTTCTGCACAGATGTCACCACAGCTATGAATCTCCACCTTTTTAGGTCTTAACAAGTACTGCTTTTGCCCATACATATGCATGGTGGGAAATATTCATGTGCACATGCAGTTTGAATTACAGATTTTAGTTCGGTTTCTTAGGGGAAAAAAAGTCATACAAGACTATGCAGCCCCTCTGCCTGTTGGGAATTCTTTCCCTCTCTTCGCAATTACTTCTGAACCCACAAGCTAATCCTGGCAAAATTTGGCTGAAGGATACTTGGTCCCTACAAACTGATTTAAAATTAGATTTTGTAGAAGAAACAGACCCAGATTAAGCACCCATGGAAAGGGAAGGCTGCACTTATGACTCTTCCAGCAGCCAGCCCAAAATACCTAACGTTGCTGTATCTATTTAATTGATTCCATATTTGCTTTCAAAAGCAATAACTAATTGGGAGTAACAGTGCTCTGCTGCCTGAAAACATGATTGGAATAAATATGCCTCTGAGCAGTTTCTCAAGTCATCTGGACTGTAGTCACTAGCCACAGTAAATGCAGTGGCAGTCCAGCATTGAGGCAGAGCTTGACATTCCCTTTCTTCACCATGTTCTTAATTTTAATTTTATGGCTTTTTACATTTTCTATTGGCCTATAAATCTTGAGAGAGATATTTATTTATATATAAAGGTTTGACCTTACTAGGTATCAAGAACTTTCTAGAATCTGATACTGCATCCATGCAATTCAGCTACAGAGGACTTAAAAAGTGCTTTAAACATAGTTTCAAGACTGGTTTGGGTTGAAAGGGACCTTAAAGCTCCTACAGTTCCAACCCCTGCCACGGGCAGGGACACCTTCCACCAGAGCAGGTTGCTCCAAGCCCCTGTGTCCAATCTGGCCTTGAACACTGCCAGGGATGGGGCAGCCACAGCTTCTCTGGGCACCCTGTGCCAGTGCCTCAGCACCCTCACAGGGAAGAGCTTCTGCCTGAGAGTTCATCTCAGTCTCCCTTCTGGCAGGTTAAACTTCCAATTTAAACATGGCTGTGTAGGACTTGCCACTGAATCCAAAGCAGTGAGCCAGCAAGTTGCACTGATGCCACCACCTCCCTGTTGATGGCCCTGGGGATGGGGCTGATGCTCTTTGTCTTCTATCACCCTAACTATGAGTCTGGTCTCTCTTCAGAGCTGATTGACAGCAGACAGCTCAGTATTCTTCCATTCAGGCTGCCCATGTGCTTTCAGATGGCTGTTGAGTTAAACTGGGAAAGGTGGTTTTGTTTCTCCAGCATTTGAACTGTAGCCCTTTGGAGTATTGTTTACCTCAGAGCATCACATGAACATGCACCTGATCTTAGCATGATACAAGCCCTAGAAAACCAAGTTTTGGCATTTGTATTTGACAGGAGTTAAGTTCACTTATGCAAGTATAAATCTAAAGAAACACCCAGAGACAGTTTATTTTATGTAATAGTGTCTCTGCACATTGAATGCAGCATTTGAGATTGAATTTCAGCTTTCTGCCTCCCCCTTCTTTGAGTCTTGTGGCGTTCGCAGACGTTCTTCTTTTATCCTCAAATTTTCCATGCTTCCTGGCAGATCCAAGCTGATTTTTATTTTATTTTACTTCTGAAGTGGAACTGCACTGGTTAATTTGTTTTGGTGCTTAAGGAAAAAGGCACCACCTCTGCATTTCTGATCTAAAAACTGCTGGGAGGGACTCAAAAATCAACTCTTTTATTTATGTAAATTTTTAACTGTTTTTTTTTAAGGGAAAGAGCACAGATTTCAAGCAAGTCCGTCTGGTCTTTTCCAAGCCACTCATGTTGCAGACATGCACTGCACTGCACTTCTGGTTTGATTTGTGTAGTGGTTGTAAAGTTGTTTGAAGTCCGCAGAGTGCTGCATGGCTCCGACTGCAGCTTGCTTCTCTTGGCTTAAGACTTAACCGATGGCTCTGTCCCCAAGGCCCCTGAAGCACAAAACTGCTGGAAGGGTTTGGGATGAGATATGGGGGATTTTGACCTCCTCTAAGTTTTATGCTTGGCACAGGCAGGCATTCCTCCTTCACATCCTGCTCCTTTTCATCTTGCTCACTTGCAGGTTGGAGCCCTGACCAGCACAGTGGGTATTTTGTAGTGCTGGTGTTTCCCTTCCTGTCTGGGGTCAGTTTGCATAGGATCACAGACTGGTTTGGGTTGGAAGGCATCTTAAATCTCATCCAGCTCCAATCCCATACCACGGGCAGGGACACCTTCCACTAGACCAGGTTGCTCCAAGCCGCATCCAGCCTGGCGTTGAACACTTCCAGGGATGCAGGGAGAGGCTTTCCTTTCTATCAGTTTTGAATAAAAGCAACCACATAGGTGCCAAATCCCTTTGGATACCCCATTCCTTATGACAGCCTGGGGCTCCAACTGCCTTTTAAAGGGCTTATTGCTCCTTGAAAAGCCTTTGTTGCTTCTGCATTTGCACCCCCAGCCTCAAGCGGCACCACCATAAAGCCACTACATGAGCCACTACAGAAGCATCGGGCTCAGCTCCGAGTCAGCAGAGCTGTCTGGCTGGTATGAATGCACACATTGGGGTGTATGTATATCTATATATCTATTTTATATATATATATTTAATACAGAGATATCAGAACATGGTTTTGGATGAAAAGACACCATATTTAAATTTCAAGGGTCGTCTCATCCATTGAAGCAGAAGTCAGATAAAAGTATATCCATGACTTTATTCTGCCATAAAAGAGTGCAACGAGGTAAAAATACAAAATCCTTAGGTTGAAAAAAACCGTCTTTACATTGTTCAAAAGGCATTTTTAGAGAGTAGGGAAGGATGGCAAAAACCACAATAACTCTAACAACAATTTCTTTAAACTCTGTGTTACTTTCTACTTTCCATTGGTGTGGACAGTGACAAAAAGACTTTTAAAGCTTCTTAAAAATAGCCATAATGTTCTGCCTCTCAAGCACAAGCTCAGCTCAGGTACGTTTCAGCTGCAGACACCACAGGGGGGATGCTTTGTTTCTTTAAGAATCTTATTTTTCCCTTAATTTTTTCCATGTTAATGGGAACATTTTTATTAGGCTTGTTTTGTTTTTTAATAACCTTGTCAGACTGGAAAGGCAGTATCCAGGTAACGATATGTATATGAGGAGGAAAGAACGGATGGGTTTGGTTTGTTAAACATACTCTTGTACCTCTTCCAGCTGGCTGCAGGGGGGAAGTGTTTACCTCTCCCTTCCTTGCACATCACCCTGTTAATTACATACAGAAGGGATCTTGTGGGAAGGGTGTGTGCACTTCCCAAAGGAGCAGTTGGGAAAAGCCATAGCATCCTGGAATGGTTTGAGTTGGGAGAGACATTGAAGCTCATCCATTTCCAAGCCCCTGCCCTGGGCAGGGACACCTTCCACTGGAGCAGGTTGCTCCAAGCCCCTGTGTCCAACCTGGCCTTGAACACTGCCAGGGAT
>JANRGW010030906.1:13581-25531 GCA_024733675.1 Psilopsiagon aymara | reverse complement strand
CATGTCCTTTTTATGTTGAGGACACCAGAACTGCACACAATACTCCAAGTGAGGTTTCACAAGAGCAGAGTAGAGGGGCAGGACCCCTCCATGACCTGCTGGTCAGCATCTTTTGATGCAAGGTAATGACAGGGTTATATTTATATACAGCTTTCTACCAATGTGAGTGTCTTCTGCAGTGTTTCAGTCTCTCAGCACATTTGATAGGTAGTTGTGTCTGGTTTACCTTCATGTTCTATACAGTCAAACGAGCAAAAAGCTAAGTGACGTGACTAGCAGTTTGTGATGAATAGAGGATAAGGGACTCAAAGGATTAAATCCTGCAAAGCTTATTTATGTGAGTAACTCTAACTGGTCTGGATCCTGATTTCATGCCTTACTGCCTTAATCACAAATGAGCCTTTCTCTGGGTAACAAAGCAGCTCCAGAGAGAAAAGAGAAACATAAAGCCTGTCTCACAGAAGTCATAACTTGCAGACTGACAGCCCTCTAAGGGAGAAGGCTTTTAGCCCTCCTTCCCTAAGCAGCCATTTTGGGAGCACGGTTGGATTCACTCAGACAGCTACTTCATTCTTCCAGCAGGGAATGTTTTATCTTTTGGCTGTTGATTTTGCTGTGATTGCGCACAGTTTGTTTTCAAATGAAGTTCACAATGTGGAATTAAAATCCAGTGTGTTCAGAATGTAGGACAGAATGGTAATTTAAAGGCAAGAAAAGGTCTGGAAAGCCTGCAAGGGATATCAGAGAGGAGAAGTGGTTTCCATGACAACAAATCCACCAAAATTTTTGCATTCATATTGATTCTAGTGATGGATGAGCCAATTTGGGGGCAGGGAGGAAAAAGGAGAAAAATATTTAACCCTGATGAAGAATGCATTTTCCTTGGTGAAAAGAGAAAGAAAAATAGCTCCAGAATCCTTTCTTCCTGAAGCCCTTACCTCAGATCCCAGCTATGGGAGACTTCCTGCAAAGTGTGGCTAGCCTGGCTTCTTTCCCTGGCATCAGGTGCAGTTTGCAGGGCTTTTTGCCCGTTGTGCCCCAGCTGAGCTAGGCAGGGAAGAACGGGACTGAACCTGCCTGACTGAAATCCTGGGGGATGAGGGGACATGGCTTCTCCAGTGGCTCTGCTGTGCAGCGAGCGCGGGCGCAGGCAAGGAGCAGGGCAGGTGGGAGCTGTTGGTGCTGCAGTGAGCGACCTCAGGATGGCTCTCTGCTCTGCTCCGCCGTTGCAGAAGACTTCCTTTTTCACCTGTGCCTTAGCTGGGTCTGCAGCTCACACCAGGCAGCGAGTGATGCACTTCCCCTGCGCCAGTGTGCGTATTTCTGTGGCTTTCATGGTGGTGTGAGACAGGCACTCAAAAGTGCTCTGGGAGCACAGACCCGCAGCTGCTTTACCCATCCTTCAGTAGTTTTTCCTTTTTCATCCTTTCATCCTTTCTCATCCTTCATGCCTCTGGAAATGCGCTCCTTGCAGACTGCTCCATCCTTCGGTGCTGCTTAAACGTGTGCTCCTGTAGGTGTGAGTTGTGTGTAAGAGGAGAAATGAAGAAAGGAAAGTGAACCAATGGGCCTATAGCCTTCAAATAAGAAACTTATCAATGGACAAACAAAAAGTCCATTGTGCTGCATGAGCTCATCTGGACATCATCTGCACTTCAGATAACACATGCTTCTTGCAGTCACTGACACAAGACAAGCTGAACTTCACTAACCTGCTTAGCTATAGTTATGCAGGACTTTTGTGATCAGCTCTGAAGAGAATCCTTTAATTCTGATCATTTTACATTCTGTGCATGCCTCAATGTCATTGCTCTTTTAAAGAAATGGCCACAGTTTCCTTTTAATGGATTAATCGCTGTTGCAAAGGGACTGAAACCTTCTGGCAGTCAGTGGAGCTTTAGGGAAGACTGCCTGGCTTATCATCTCCACCCCATGTAGAAAAGGCAGGAAAAGGTTTATTCTGCTCTAGCACTGAAAGCAAAGGCAGGAAAGCAGAAAATTGTGCTACGATTGCTCAAGGCATCCAGCAAAAGCCCAGTGCAGAATGCAGCAGCTCATTGCTGAGATCTCTGACAGCACTTTCCAGTGTTGTCAGTGAAATCAGTGCCCTGCACGCTAACCTCCATTTATAACAACTGCCCTGTAACAAGGCGATACATGCACAGATTAAGGGAATTGACTTGCGGCTACAGGCTGCTGTGTCAGCAAGACAAGGCAAAGGTATAAACAAATGGGGTTTATTAAACTCTTAGGTCCCTCTCAGTCCCCGTGAAAAAGCTAAACACAGCATTGCATAAACAGCTAGCATTACATCTACTCTTTGTAGTACAGCAACAGTTAACCTCATTTAGATTTAAGCACAGAGTATGTTTTAAGTGGTTCTTTGCAATATTCTTTCTGTCTTCCTGCAATATTTTTCCAAATCTCTTGACAGTCCCTGTGGATTAACTGAGTTCCACATTGTCTCCTATTGTAACAATGGAAAGGAAACAAAGCAGGTAGATGAGGGGACTTGCTGAATACCCTGGTGACAAGTCAATGTCAGTGCCCTGCATGCACCATTTCGACAAGTTTTAGGAGGGAAATATCTTCCCCAGTCAAACCGGGAGAGAGAGCTGGAAAAGCAAGTCAGGTCCTAGGTACGAGAGAAGAATTCAATGCCTGGACACCCAGTGTATAAGTAAAGCTGTGAATATGCTCTTTTTAGTGCCTTCCTGCATACAGAGGTGTTCACCTTTAAGTAACAATTTCTCAGTTTCTGATAAAATGGATCGGAGGGCTCATCTGCTGTAATTTGACACAGTTTCCTCGAAGTCAGTGGATTTAACTAGGGGAAAATATAAACCACAGTAGTTAGCACAGCTTTGATATTCACAAATCATGCTCTTGAAATGGATATAAAAATCACAGTTATCCCTCATGAGAGTAAACAAGGGCTCTCAAAACTCAGCAGGCATTATGCAGTGTGTTAGAGTGCTTTCCAGCACGCCATTGAACCTGTGTTAATGATGATCTGACTCCAAGTCATCCTTCATGGGAGCTCAGAGATAACTGGGACAGGCTGTTGAGCAGGTTCTGTGGATTTCTCCATGGTTTTGGGTATGGTTTCCCACATTGTCCTCCTAGAGAAACTGACAAGTGGTCTGTGCGATGGGGGGGACACATGACACTGGCTGACCAGACAACCCCCAAGGATGGTGGTGAACAGCTCCTTGTCAGAGTGGTGACCTGCCACTATCTGGGTCCACCAGGGATCAATACTGGGGCTAACACCGTTTAACATCTTCGTAAGTGATGATGAAATGGATTGATGGGATCAAATGTACCCTGATGAAGTTTGCTGATGACACCAATCTGAGTGGGAAGTGAACACTTTGGGAGGTAGAGCCACCCTGCAGGATGACCTGGATAGGCTTGAGGAGTGGGCTGACAAGAACCTTATGGAGTTCAACAAGGACAAGTGTAAGGTCTTGCACCTGGGAAAACATAACCCAGGAGTGCAGCACAGGCTGGGACGTACCCGACTGGGAGCAGCTCTGTGGAAAGGGACCTGGGTGCACTTGGGGGTCACAATCTCAATAGGAGTGAACAGCGTGCAGCTGCAGCAAAGCAAGCCAACAAGGGCAACACCAGCAGAGACAGACCTGCCACTGTCCCACTCTACTCAGCACTTGTCAAGCCATCCCTGGAATCCTGTACAAAATAGATGTAGACAAGCTGAAGAGGGTCCAAAGAAGGACCACAAAGATGATCCAGGGACTGGAAACCATGTGAGGAAAGGCTGAAAGAGCTGGTCTTCTGCAGCCTGAGACATCTAGTCCAGGTTATGCTTTGCCTAGAAAGGTTGGACCAGATGATGCTGGAGCCTCCTTCCAACCTGGGAATCTGTGGCTGTTTTGCATCGGCGTAGCAGCCTGATAGTGTTAGTGGAGCTGACTCTTGAAAGCGACCGTGATATTGCTTCTCACTTACTAGAAGTAATACCTTGCAGCACACCTTACATTTTAAAGCACTCCTGGAAAGTGAGGAATCCCCTAACTTCCCTATGAGAGAACAATATTACACCTCTACTTCACAACTCTGAAAACTGGGTCACAACCGTACTGACTGGTTTGCCAGAGCCTCTCAGTGCACTAACTGAACCCAGATAGGACTGGGAGCAGTTGCTGAGCACGAGGCCTACATGCAACACATGGCCCTGATTCCTCATGAAGTAGGAATGTATTCCTTGCTTGTCTGGGCTCCATAGCAGGAACAAATCTTCTGTTACTACCCAAGCATACCATCACATCTTTCATCCCCATTTTATCTATTCTTTACTAAATTAGTCTTCTGTAGACAGAAAGAGTGAATTCTGCCAATTTATTTATCTACAAATTAGGCATATTACAGGAAGCCTAAAGATAAGACTTTGCCTTAATAGTCAATGTGGGAAAGATCTGGCCCTAGGGAATTCTCTGTTCTCATAAAGACAATACAGCTGTGTCCTTCACTGGCTGCTCTGTGGGAAACAGCATCTGAGGGAGAGGAGCTGGGAGTGTGTGTATAAACTATAAACAGAATAGCTAAAGACAGCCTTAAACTAGTGAAAATCAGACATGAGAATAAGGAGCTGAAAGTGTGACACCCTTCACTAGTCCTAGAATGAAGCAAGGGATGCATGCAAATTGTCATCTCTTCTCAGGGACAGGCATGTATGGGACAGGAGGGCTGACTCCAGGACTCAGAAGTGTGCTCCTAGGCAAATCAGGCTCTAGTGAAAGCATTCTCATTGGTACCTGTTGCCTATACACTCAAGGAGAGCATAGCAGTCACACAAAATGTCCAAGGATGATGAAAATACATATTTGGAATACCTAAATGAAGGTAGAACTATGTCAAAAACACATCAATAACAGCATCACTTTTATACCTATCATGCGGGCTGATCATGCGATACTAATGATAAAATGTTAGATATCAAATCAATTACTAAATTATATTTCAAAAGCTGAAAGACTTAACCCTGAAGAACTCTGTGGGTTTATAATGTAATGTGTATACGATGTTCCTAACCAACATGTTTAGGCTAATATTAATTACGTTCTGTTCAAAATATGGCAGTTGACACTGCAAGTATCTCCCTCAGTAAATCCAAAATGTAAGCACAATGCCAAGTCCAACCTAATTAAAACGTATCGGGAATTAAACCACTTTTTTAAAGCTAAGTGCTAGTGGATTTGGGTTCTTTGCTAGTGGATAATGCTAAATGGATTTTAGTCCACTAAGCTTACTGTTTGTTACTTCAAAACATCTGGATAAGACGGGCATTAGTGAGCTATGATCTATGCATATGAGTGATCCAGCTGCATGTGTGCATGTTAAATACAGTGCATTGGGATTTCTTCCCAAAGAGTCAATTCTGATGCCTGCATATAGCTTGGGAAGTGCTACCAGTTATGAGAAAAACAATAGGAGGAATAAATCTGAACATACTGCATTACCAAAAGGAAAGTACTGCACTTAAATAGGATTTTGAGATAGAAACCATTATGGAAAAGTTTGAAATCTACAGAAATAAAGCGCTGGGTATTAGTATTGATGATGAGAGATTGTCAGGTTATGATACTTCGAATGACTGTATTTACAACTACTCTGCAGTTCCTTTTAAAAGGGGGGGTTGGGCTTTTTGCATGTTACTATTGGTATCAGCAGTGTGTGTGCTGGCCATTTATTTATGGTTTCCATGAAGCCATTTGGAGCAAAGTGAGTATGTGAATATAAATGTTGACTGGATTAGCATAGAGCATAAAGGATTTATGAGAAAAATAAGCAGGGTTTGTGTTATTTTTAAGTGTATCTGAATTGCTTACAGGGGAAAAAAAGGGAATAGTAAGTCATAAAATTCCATGGTGGGCTGAAATCAGGAGATTATACCAAAATTGGGGTGATAGGTTGAGGAAATGGCTGTGCAGCAGTGTGCTTTGCTGCTTTCTGCAATGAGAATTCCTAAAAGCCCTAAGCGATGAGCACCCTGTGAGGGGATGTAATTGCTACCTTCTGTGGTCCCTGAGGTTTTGCTATCAGTTGAGCAGTCATGTGTGGCCTCAGCCTATTGCCAGCACCTCAAAATTACATTAACAGGCTCAGCAATGTGCAGCACTTGTGCAGTAAATCCACACCCAAACCCCGGAAGACTGTTTGAGTGGAAAGGCATTCCAGATGGGAATTTAAATGCTAAATTTCATCTCGTGTTATTTAGCAGGTTAGTTTATCCCTCATTTGTTTGCCATCTGTCATTATCTCAGGAAAAATGCTTGGAACCCATCAGCCTACAAAATCAGGGAAGATTTTTACCTCAAACCAAAAAAGAGCACTCAGAAGATGCAATTCCAGAACAATTCCAAATGACAATTAGGGAAAATTTTGCTTTGCAGTCGTTGTTTGAGCAAGTAAAGGAAGGACCACTACTCCAGCCTGGAGCTGTTCATTGCATTTCTGCACACACAGGTGATCAGATGTGGGCACATCTGTCTGGCAAACCCCTGTTATGGACAGATCTGAAACAATAGACTCAAAACTGAACCAAGATTACAATATGTTCTTTCCCTGGCAGAGTGTTTTCAGCTACATTTATGGTTTAATTTCTGTCACTACCAATTTGGGAGTGAAATTCTGCACATAAAAACTTAGCATATTTGGGAAAAAAAAGCAGGTCTTTACCTGCCAAAGAACAATGAACTGCTCTTTGCTCACCTGAATTTCATTAGGGAGGGAAAAGAGGGAGATGCTTCCAAACAGAAAAAGAATGGCAAAGGCCCAAAAAACAATATAAAAGAAAAGCAGTGAAACAATAGTTTCTATTTAAAGGTATTCTTCTGCTAAAAAAAATGAAATATGGTAAAACTCAAAAGGTATCACCCATTTTGAAAATGTACTTAAATAAGCATTCTTTTCCTCTCCTTGTTTTCTCATGGCATAGGCAGGGAAGAGCACGGTTTCTTAGGCAGTGTGGTCAGAACATCTTTTTACACCTTTCATTCCACCAAGCAGATGTGAGAAGCCTGCTGCATTATGTTCTTTGTTCATTCTGTTCCATGGCTAGGACCAGAGGGACTATTATGATCATTTCACATGCAATTTTAGATCTTATCAGTTGATTTGTATTATTTCATGATCTGCTAGATTAAAAACCAAGTTCTTCTCCAGGCCACGGTGCCACTGTACTCTGCTTTGGTGAGGCTGTGCCTTAAATCAGCTTTGGGTCCCTCACTGCAAGAGAGACATTGAGGTACTGGAGCAGGTCCAGAGAAGGGCAATGGAGCTGGTGCAGGGCCTGGAGCACAGTGTGATTAGGAATGGCTGAGGGACCTGGGGGTTTAGAATGGAGAAGAGAAGGCTCAGGGGGCACCTTATTGCTCTCTACAACTGCCTGATGGGAGGATGGAGGTTGGTGGGGTGGGGTTGGTCTCTTCTCTCAAGTTACAAGCAAATAGGAAAAGAGGAAATGGCCTCAAGTTGTGCCAGGGAAGGTTTAGACTGGAGATTAGGGAAAATTTCTTCACTGAAGCGTTGTCAAGCACTGGAACAGCTGCCCAGGGCAGTGGTGGAGTCACCATCCCTGAAGGTATTTAAAATACATGTAGATGTGGTGCCTGAGGACACAGTTTAGTGGTGGACTTGGCAGTGCCAGGTTTGTGGTTGGGCTCGATGATCTTAAGGGTATTTTCCAACCTAAATGATTCTGTGATCCTATTTGGGAGAACATATTGCAAGTGGCAAAAACGAATTGAGAACTTCTTACAAAATGCAGCTGTAAGGAAAGCAAGAAGCAGAAAAAGAAACTGTGCGACTTCATTAGTTGTCTTTGTTGGGGAACATATATACTGGTTTATCCTTTGAAGTGATCTGTATCCTCAGTGCTACAGGCTGGATACAAGAGCTACGTGCTAGGTGCATTACTTTGAGGTATATTTCATCTTTGCTCTCGGCTGCCCTAGCTTACTCTGGCTGACTGTCTCCAGTTCCAGTCTGGGAGAATTATATTGTCTAACTTCTGCACTTCTGACCTGTATTTAGAATAGATGTAGTTTACTTTGTGTTGTAACGTGTGTGTATTCATGAGTTTCACAAAGGTCCTGCTGTTAGAATTGAGGGAAATCAAAATGCTGAATCCTGTGCTGCCTGCAAGGGATGAAGATGTCATGCATCAGTCTACACAAATGTCAAGGGTACAGAGACTTACTGCTTCCAGGGGAATTAATGGGTAGAACTAATTCAGTCCCTTCATTTAGTGGCCAAATCCTGCTCTATATAACACCATTTCAAAGAGGAGGAGAACCCCGAGAACCAGAATTTAATGTCTTCTCATTTAGCAGAACTGCTTTACGCACTTTCCTCTTATTTGAATCATCTATTTTGACACTTCAGAGTTAAAAAGGAAACGAAAGAAGACTTCTGTTTCACGGGCAAAAAGCAGTCTTTTCCTAGGCCTTTGGATCTCAGACCCACAGCTTATAAGCATGGGGCTAACAAGAAAGGGTCAATATCACATTTGCCAGAGAACTCATGTAAAGATATGCTGATTCTGTCACTCCTATCAAAGCAGAACTCAAATGTGATGTGGTGTCCCTGGAAAAGGAGTATGTCTATGAATAAGCATCTGAACAAGAACTAAGACACAGGGTCTCTGCTGCAGACTTGGCCATGTCTTCTGAATTCCTCAGTGCCTTAGTTTCCCAATCTGTGCAACACAAGGTTACACAATTTACCTGTATCAAGAATAAGAAATGGGATAAGACCACACCAAAATAGGCAAAATAGAAATTTCTCCCTTGGGGTTCTCATCTGCCCAGTTATATACATTGCAGTAATTTCTAAATTAAGTTCTTGAAAAGACAGATCCCACTTGATAACAGTCAGACATCTACCCATTATGCAAATGGCAAAAGAAAGAACTGGAGGGCTGAGAAGAACATAAAGTGACTGTGGTTTCATGAGACTGAGCTATTGCACAGAGGGATGCAGAATTAGGGTGTTGTATTATTGTGCAAATAAAAAGGCAAAGAAGGGGGTCTAAGCTGTAATGGAAACAGTGCTTCAGGGCCAAGGACTGCTGTGACTCCAGATGTCAGTAGTTTGTTAAACATAATACAAAGCAACATAAAATGTAAAAAATTCAAGTGGAACAAAAGGTTATGCTGTTTCTCTCCATGCCTCATGAGAAGAACAACAAAGTCACTTGGCAGCTGGAGTTGCTCAAGTCTTGCCGGTGCTCTGCAATCTCCTCCATTGCCAAAGCGCTTGTATCACTACACAAGCAGCACCCTACCACTAAGCAAATAGGGTTTCTCTCATCCCACCACTACATAAACAGCCCCCTACCATGGCAAAAGCATCCTTTCATTACCATGCAGCATCTCTATTTCAAACACAGCATCCCACTACTGCATTACGACTCCATTACACAACGTGTCAGCAAAGTCTCTCATTAAGTGGCACGTTTAAGAAAGCATTACTGAACTAAACAACCAGGCCTGCTACATGTTCTTTTGTTAAAGCTTCTCTAACTGTCTTTCATCCTCAAACTCTTCATCAAAGGGTGAGACTGACTTTGTGTAACACCAGTGATAGGGGAACAGCATTGCAGATGAACTTGGGTCACTTTGTTCAAAGGTCTTACCTGATGCCTCAGGTGAGAACAGACTGTGTGGCCTAACTGTCCACTTTGCTTTTCCTAGCTCTCCTTTGGGGCCACTCCGATGACCCTGAGTAGGAACTTTCCTTCCAGGAGAAAGAGGGTTATCCCGTCTCCACGCTGTACAACTAGCCTTTTTGAACGGAGCTAGTACTGTTTTCTACAGCCTGGACCATTAGTGTGAACCTACTTTCCGGTAAAGGTACATCAAAGACAGTTTTGGAATTCTCCCACTAAGAAATCAGGTAATGAGGTGAAAGGAGCAGGACTTCTGTTCTCTCCTCTGAAGGATAATGAGATTGCAGAACTTCAGCTGTACTTCTGCGTGGAACAAAATCTTCACATTTTGAAAATCATATTCTGAATTTGGCTCTTTAAGAGCACCTATTCTCTTCTAATTCAACTAAAACTGGTAAAATTCAAACCAGAAAGCCATTGCTAGCTGTGAAATGAAATGTAGGCAAGCTTTGGAATAACAGCAATGAATTTTATTATACCAGCTGCTGCTATTGGTAAACAAGTCAGGTTTGGGGGCATGCAGCTCCTGCTGCAGGTCTGAAACAGTCTTTGACTCCTTTCCAGATGCATCATCTGGTCTAATAAAAGATATTAAGTCTCCCATGGTGCCTTGCCTTAGTCATAAATTTAGGCCTCTTCTGCTACAATAAATAGTAATAATAGGATATTTCTGTAAGAAAATGTCCTTTCAACAGTGTTAGCGCTTCTCTCATCAGAACATCATTCAAGAAAAGTGGGCTGGTTTTGTGAAACCATCTTTTTCAGCAGGCACAGACTTTACTATTCTGTGTAACAATTCCATTTAGCAGAAATTATCAGTGTTCCAAAATAATGCATAAACACTGGTTAAATGCAATGATAACTTTCATTTGGGAAAAGCTGGAACAGGCTGGAAAAGAATCAAAAAGAAGAATAAAAATAGATACAGCAGAGGCACTGCACAGCTCCCAAGATCCTATGGCAGTCACAGCCACAGGACATAGCTGAGCAGATGCTATTATAAGAGTCAACTGGCAAGTTTTAATGTGTCAGCAATGGAACCATCTCTGGCTGAATTCAGTCTCATATCTTTGAGCACAAGCAAGCCACCAGCTATGACTGGAGAATGATTGGGCTGCAGTGTATCACAGGGAAGTCTTTTTAGTTTCCCCTGCATGAGGGACTGGGTAAGTCTAGCAGAAGGCTATTTTCTGGGATACATTGCTATGTACTGCATGCACATAGACGTTGGCTTTCCTGATCTACCTTCTGCCTGCTCCAAAAGGAGGAAGACACCTTCTTTGGACAGTTCTTCTAGTATTTAAGGTCTTTTTTACCAAACATTAGGAAAAAAACAAGCAGAAGCTTCCCAGTTTCTGTTGGGCCCTCTATGCTTTAAAAGGTGTGCGTTCATTTTTCCTTGATTTCTCCATGCACACTTCAGGGAATCTCTGTCAGGATCTGTTTGTCCTTCATGACGCTGTTTTTTGGTCCTGCACTAACAGCAGTCACCTCTCATCCCCACCACCAAACCCTTCCAACAACAAAACGATCCTGATAATAAGAGGCTGGATTGGGAAAAGAAAATGAGCTCTGAAGACGGTTATAGGTTCTGCTGGAAAAGCGTTACACATCTACTACAAACAACAGAGCTTTCTCTTGTATAAAGGACAGAAGGGAATTAAAATTAGCTATTTTTCAGTTGATAGTGCTATCAAACCCATGTTCGTGTCCCAAAACATTTCATGGTAAAACTCTAATCTTCTCTGACTCCTATGGCTAGAGTGTTGGAACGGAAGGATACAGGCTCTTCACGTAGGACAGACAGAGAAGATGAGGGAATGGGTGATTTTCCAAAGCGATTCAGCCCCCAGTATTGAGGAGTAGCTTATATTTAGATTTAAAATGGGATTTTGTAATGGATTTGAAATGACTGACTATAAGATGCTTGATTGTACATTCAAAGAGATGGGTGGAACACTACTACCCTTCCTATCTGTGTGATGTACTCCAGTGAAAACTTCCAAGAAAGCAAGCTATTCCATCTGCTTTAAAGAATTCCATAATTGGAATAGCAGATGTCTATCTGGCCTTCTAAGGTAGTTTGGAAAAGTTTCAATTTTTATTTCAGCATGAGAAAGTTGGGGCTGTTCAGCCTGGAGAAGAGAAGGCTGCGTGGAGACCTCAGAGCAGCCTTCTGGTATCTGAAGGGGGCTATAGGGATGCTGGGGAGGGACTCTTCATTAGGGACTGCAGTGATAGGACATGGGGTAACGG
>JANRGW010030906.1:0-13481 GCA_024733675.1 Psilopsiagon aymara | reverse complement strand
GGGAGGGACTCTTCATTAGGGACTGCAGTGATAGGACAAGGGGTAACGGGTTCAAACTGAAACAGGGGAAGTTTAGAATGGATATGAATGAGAAATTCTTTACTGTGAGGGTGGTGAGGCACTGGAATGCTTTGCCCAGGGAAGTTGTGAATGCCCCATCCCTGATGGTGTTCAAGGCCGGGTTGGACATAGCCTTGGGTGACATGGTTTAGTGTGAGATGTCCCTGCCCATGGGAGGGGGGTTGGAACTGGATGGGCTTAAGGTCCTTTCCAACCCAAACTATTCAATGATTCTGTGATTTAGAAGTTACTTTAGTGGAAACTGATTTCAGATATCTCCCAAAGCTAAACCAGAATGTCTCCACTAGTTCTGCAAGATGCCACCCTTAGAAATTGTGTTGCTCTAGCCTATTTGTGTTATCTAATTGCATTGCTCTCCACTGTCCCAGGAGACGCTCACTAGGGAATGACCTGTCCAGTGGAGCCCTGCAAGAACAAGAAGCATCATTTCCAGCACTCGATGCAATCAGAATGATGCCATCCTCCTGAAGGGTAAGTGCTTTTGGGCACTTCTCCTTTGCTTCAGGATCACTGTCAAGGTGCCACAGTCAGAACAGATTCTAAGGCACCTTTACAAATGTGATACATGATGTGGCACAGATACTGACATGACCTTTATATGATAAAAATATCTTAAATTGTAAAGCTTCTGATTGCTGTTGTCTCAAATGGCAGCGCCTGTCAGGACTCTACAATTGCGCTTTATTATTATGCTTGTTGATTTTGTGTATCCTCCTCCACAAGGTATTTTCCTACAACAGGAATGCAAAGTGTTTTAATGCTCCTGTCCTATTTCTTTCAGCCCTCTTACAAGCATTTTACTTGTTATA
Source organism: Psilopsiagon aymara (assembly GCA_024733675.1). Lineage (NCBI taxonomy): Eukaryota > Metazoa > Chordata > Aves > Psittaciformes > Psittacidae > Psilopsiagon > Psilopsiagon aymara. The sequence goes on along the minus strand of JANRGW010030906.1, from coordinate 12,591 downwards.
TAGTGGTACTGTTCTTGCAACCTGCTGTTCCAGCCCTTGATTTTATTTAAACCATTTTTTACCTGCCAGCTTATTTATATCACGCCTCCAAGTGCCAGGTCACCTAGAGAGGAATTCACATACTTCTGCCATCCAGCAAAAACAATATCAACCTTGACAATGCTGGGTTTAAAACTACCACCTTCTCACATTTGTTTTTCCATCACACATGCATGTCTGAGCGCATTTGTGTGTGCAGCTGCTGAGGTCAGAGAAGGGGAAATACACATGTTTTTAGCAACTAAATGTCTCCAGTTTCAAATTCCTTAACTAAAGACAGCTAATCTATGTGATGGCAAAATAAAGGAAGATAAAGCAGGAGATCAACATTGCAGCTGCATTGTTTAATGGTAATGGAAGCAGCAGGACAATGGGAATTCACCCACTGACTTAGAGGGGGACTGTCATTCCTTATCATAGAGGTCTTGGACTGAAACAGCTTCAGGATAGTTTTCCCTAGGGAAGGGGATTCAGCAGCCTTAACTCAAACCAGGAACTTTCTCTCATCAAATAGTTTCTTTAATGAAACTCAGGGTTTCAGACATCCCAAATGACTCCTTAATCTGGGGTGAACTCAGGATATTTTCTACAAAAACAAATTGTATGTGAAAATAAATGAAAATAGTACTTTGATTTTCCTATCAGGAATCCTATTTGACACTTGAAATAGCCTAGTACACCAGAAAGAGTCTAAACCAGGAGCAGAAGTCTTGACTCCCTCCCAACAACGGCTGATATTTGCCAAGGTTTCCTCCATCCTCACCTTCCTCACCTTCAGGTCCAGAACTCACAGTAATGTAAAAACCCTCAAACAACTGAAGAGCTCCCTCCCTGACACCTCTCACAAATGAGACGATGACTTGCTACTACATTTCTGTTTCAGAAACTGCCGTCACCCACATCTTGACAGGCATTTTCCGTGTAGTGCTGGCAGGTAGGGAAGTGTGCCCTTCAGTACAAAAGCTATGTTATCTTAAATGACGTCTTAGTAAGTCTAAGCCCAGAAGTAAAGTGAAGCCATCTGCTAGCAACAGTTCATAAGAGCGGCAAACCCACCTCAGAACTGTGAACTGTGTCAGTGCAGAACATGCATTCCCAACAAAGCTACAGGGTAGGAACACTATAGCCACCAATGCACTCTGAATGGTATTCTTTGTCTAATGCTGCCACCTCTGAAATCAGTGAACACTAAAGTCTTACAAACACTAAAGTGGATAGGTAGGTAGTACTTGTGCTCTGTGAAAACTCCTTGTCCAAAGCAAAAAGGAGTGCAGTACTTTAGTCTCCTTCTGAGACTACTTATTACCAAAAGTAGAGGGAGGTTCCCAGGTTGGCCCCAGGAAAAAGGAGGCTGGTGCATTGGCCAGAACTGGTCTGAATTCCAAATGTCACTGGATAGCAGAAGCCAGATGTGGAACATAATTTATGTCCACTTTGAATCTGTTCTCTGCTGCCACATGAAGCAAGAAGGTGTCGGCAGAAACAGCTCTGCTGCCTTTATCCCCTTAACTCATCCTTCCAAGGAGATAATTGCAGTTACAAGATCTTTTGGAGCTTCAAGTTTGGGATTACAAGACTTTTGTGTGTTCCTGCCCATCGGTAAGGGTACAAACAATCACAGTATAAGATAGTCTGTGTTTATTTATCTGAGAGATAGGATCAATCCCAAACTATTTGACTTTCAAAACCAGAACAACATTGTTTGTTTTTCTCTTAGTTATAAGTGTTCAATCAAAATGAGCTCGTGAGAATTTTATTCCATCCCTTCAAAGCTGGAAAACAGTTTGGAATCTCAAGCCTACTCTTACATTCAAGTTATGTATTCTTCCTAATTAATGTTATCAGCTTAGGCTTCAACTTATCTCTTACCTACAGGATATTTAGTTTAAATGTTCTTATCAGACCAAGCCAGGAATGGTCTTTACATTGGCTATCTCTTTACTATGGTGAAAACACTTCTATTTTCCTACAACAAATAGTTTCTGATAACTGTGCTCTTCCTCAAATTGGACTTCCTCAAAGAAGTCCTAACAACTATCTGGGACCTGAACTTTTGAAAGTCATCAAAGAAATGTCCTTCTTCAGGAAAGACAGAGGAGGACACTCCCCAGCCTATGCCAGGCTGCAAGCCTTTCTAAAACAACATGTGAAACCTTCTCAAAAGAACAGTCATTTCAGGTGCCCAACTTGAGAGACTAACCAGGTTTACAGAGCACTGCTGCTCAGCACTTCCTAGAAAGTGATCCTTTCCTGATTTGTTGAGGCTAGACACCTGAAATCACAAAACCCTTTTAACAATCTTAGCTAATTTTATATCTCACTAACAAATCCAATTTGTATTACAGCTGGTGTCCCACTGATGATTCTCTGGCAAGCATTACAATAAGCGTCAGTCATGACTGTTTGGAATTAGTTAGTAGTTTATAAAGAGGAGTAAGTATAGAGTTTTGAGGTGAAATGATATTAAGTGCAATGTAACCAAGTAGCTGAGCTGCCAAGCAAGGCTGAGCAGTCCCAGTGTGTCCCACGCTACTGGGGCTTCCCATGACCAGCAGCAGGGCTGCTAGCTGATCTGGCTGTTGGAGAAGTCAGCTAAAAAGGTATTAACCGGATTGCCTGAAAAATGATTGCCAGAGATGGAATGGGTCTGGGAAGAGCTGGGTCCTCGTGCATTGCCATTGGTGATAGTCAGAATCCACTGGTTTAACCTACCATGCTTTTGTGGCTGGTTTCCCCATGCATTCAACTGCTGTGATACCTGCATGAAACCCGTAGTATTAGCAGTATAATGTTTGAACTCTCTAACGTACTTGTTATGTGTGTCAGAAATGCACTGCACTGTTGCTACATGCCCATACAAACCAGAAAGCTTCTGGTGCTTTCCAGAAGCATGGGCCAGAATTCCTGTGCATGTGTGAGCCAGCTGCATAGCTGTCCAACAGACAGACAGTCTGTGTTCCACAGTCTGCAAGGCACATACCCACATGTTTCTGTCTGCAGATTTCATTCCAAATTACTCTTGCCCTAGAATATGATACTGGTGCCACTTTGGAAGAGCTGCTCACACATCTGCATTGAACACTTCCTTGCTCTTTTTCCATCATTGCCTTATTCATGAGTTAGAATGAGAAAGTAGAAGGGGGAAGACAGATTTCATCTTCCAAAAATTGCTGCTGCTGCTTTTGCAGCCACTGCTCTGACCAAGATATGAGTGTCTGAGTGTGGACACATGGAGGGTTTTTTTCAACATATGAAATCAGTCTTTAATAACTTTACAGAGACCTGAATAGAGCAGCAGAATGTGGGACATTGTGCTAATAGGAACATACAGTCACCATCAGCAGTAGAACGGAAGTCAAAACAGGAATACATAATACCCACTTCTTCTCCCAGTGAAAATCAATTCTCTCATAGCTTTTTAATTGCTTTTCCCCTCTCCTTCCTGTCCTGCCAGCTAAAATTGATTTTAGAACTGCTTTTGCAAGGGGTCTCCCATTTATCAGGCGCCCATGGCCAATGGAAAACAACATTAGTAGAACACTCAGGCTGTTCATAAACTGTTTTTCTGGGGCGTTACGAATATTACGTTTGGGGTTAGTGTTAGGTCCCAAAATAAACTGAAATTTCATTATGGAGGACTTGAATGTCATTGCAAGGATACAGCTTTGACAACTTCAGAAGAGGACAAAAAATACTTGAGCACATTTTTGCCAAATGATAGTGTCTCACCCTCTCCCGAGGAAGTTAATCAGAGTGTAATCAGAACACATTTCCAGCTGCTGAAGTTCACTTCCTCCCTTAGATATTTTCCTCACACAAACTGAACCCCAGATTCAGACTCATGTTAACTGGGCAGCTGTTCTCATAAGCTGCATCAAGTTGCAGCATCTGCTTTTGCCTCTATTGTGTGTTCTGCAGTCCTGCTTGATGGGACTTCCTTATACAGAGATTACACATATTGGAGAGGGAAAAAGCCAACAGAAATTCCTGTAGCTAGTATTGACCACAAATCAAGCAGAAACTTCTGAAGGGACAGTGGAACACGTACAGCCCTCACTTACTCTGAATTGTTACTTTTGCTGTGGTACTGCTACCCTGGAAACTGGGATCAATGGAGCTCATCAATACCAATCATGGGTTGAGATAAAGACAGTTTCACAGGTAAAGCAACAGCTGTGTGCACAAGGAAAGCAAAATAAGGAATTCATTCCTTGCATCCCTTTGGTAGGCAGTTGTTAGTCATCTCCAGGAAAGAAGGGCTTCCTCATGTGTAATAGTTGCTTGGGAAGACAAATGCCTTAACTCTGAATGTCTTCCACCCCTCCTGCTTCTCACTCCCTTTAGCTTTTATTGCTGAGCATGATGCTGTATGTTCTGAAATATCCCTTGGGTCAGTTGCAGTCCTGGCTGTGTCCCCTCCCAGCTGCTTCTGCATCCACAGCCCACTTGCTGGCAAGGCAAGAACAGCAATGTGAGAAATAGAAAGGGCTTGATGCTGTGTAAGCGCTGTTCACCAATAACAAAAACCTCCCCTTGTTATCAAAACTGGTTTGGTCACAAATCCAAAACCCAGCAGCATACAAGGTACAATGAAGAACATTATTTCAGCCAAAGCCAGTACCGTAGGAAACGAAGAACCATTACAGCTGCAAGGAAAATAGAGGGCTGACAGAATGTCATTATCCTGGATGGAATATGTCCAGAACACCGGGGCTTAATGTTCTCACTCTTGTAAAAGGAAGAACAAAACCCACTTGTACCACAGCAGTCAGGCTCTCTAGTTTTGGTTTATCTGAAGCATAGCACCTCCCATGGCACTGTTCCCAGCATTCTAGTAGCCGTAGGCTGGTATTGCTCCTAGGGAACTGGTCCCCATTGCCTTTTATGTTTATTGCCTTAAGTATGAAGACTGAGGAAAGAGCCAAATCAATTGAGAGGCAAAATCAAAACCCTGGAGGTAATTTAAAGGGCCATGCTGTCAGACCACAGAGCACCACTGGAACAGCTGGCTGCTGGGAATCCAGATTCTGTAGATGACTTTCAAAGTTATTTGAGCATCCATCCTGCCGGAGGGAAAAGCGCACTAGAAAAAGAGTAATACAAAGAAGCATCAAAATAGTGAAAATGCTGCACTATTGAGCTAGAACTAATTGATTTGCCCAACTATCCTGAACAGGCATTGCAAACACAGCACTGAATGTAGTCCCAGTGCCAGGAGAAAATGGGAAATACCGGTAGGCTCCTCAAATGGCACACTAAAATCAGTGAGATTTTAGTGTCTGTATGTTTGAACCAATGTTAATGCCTAAAACATGGATGAGGGTATCCCAACTCCAGAAACAGCATCCTACATTACCAGAAGAAGATGGCAGATTTTGTCCTGATAATTCAAATTTAAAGCTGGAATTAAATCACTGGCAGTTTAAATTTCTTTCAAAACAGATACAGTTTTATGTTTGTTTTGTAACTGCGAAACTTTTTATCATTCATACGGATGTCTACTATTGCTTTCAATGTTACTCAGTTCTTCACCTCAGCAAGTTCTCACAGCACAGCATATATGTTCTTTGGTGAAAAAAAAAAAGATTGCCCTTTCACAGATTTGAAGACTCCGTTTTCAAAGTTCCTCTTAAAACCTCCTGACATGAGTGATTAAGTTAAGTTGGTAGCCTGTTAGGACATAAGTGGGGGATGATGTTGCCTCGAAGCAGTCTGAAGAGAAAGATTGAAGTTTTGCTCTGCTGACTAACACAGATCTCAACAGAGACTCCATTTCTTGTTCTGCTTTCAGCTGTCTTGCACTTTCTGGAGCATTCCCTCCGAGTTGGTAACACACTCACTTCTCTTATTCACATAGTTGCACCAAACAGTGCCACAGACCCTTGAATGTAGTCCTTAGAAAATGTCCTTGGCTCAGAAAATCAGGTCCTATGCATATACATGTTCTTGGTGATGCTCCCCTTCTTTCAGCAAACTAGTTTGAAATGGAAACCCTTACATTGAAGATTTTGCATCACTTGCCTTACTGTATCGCAGCAAAATATTGAGAGAAGAACTTGGTTTTTTTTCCATGGTAAACTTTGTGAGGTGTGAAATCTGGAGGCAGATTTCACTATCAGCTAATAGTCATGCATTGCACAAATAATACCTTTGTCTTCAAGGTACACTGGAAACTGAGGACTTGGATATACACAAGTGTTACAAGAATGTGAAGTTTACTTTCATAGGGAGCAACATACTTCTTGACAGAGGAAAGTGTTGTTACCTGCACCCTTCAAACCTACTCAAGTGCATGTGAAGAATGGATCCTGTGCTTAGACAGTCACCCTTCCAGGGTTTAATTCCCCTCTGTATGAGCAAGAAATCAAACCTCATCCATACCAAGCAATCTATATATATGTGGAGCTTAAGTTCCTGCTGAGCAAGTCACACTGCCTCAACACAGCAAGGCATCAACAGCAGAAACAGGAGAAACCTGCTGATGAGATTTAGTTAAGTGGTATAAAAGAACTCACTTAATGGACTTAGTGCATTCCTAAGCTCATTTCCCACAGACAAGATCCAGTTGCCCTCAAGAGTGCAATGATCAATGAGTTGAGTACAAAGTCCTTTGGATTTCTAAAGTTCTCACAATCTGAAACAGTAAGTTCTGAAAGGTATTTTTTTTTTTTTAAGAGAAGGAAAAGAACTATTTGCTAAAGACTGGAATGGTGTGTACAGGGCCAATTCCTGACACAAGTGCCCTGCAATCAGAAAACTGTATATTTCAAGCAATGTGTACTATGTACACTACATGAACCATACATTTCACGTTTTGCGTGCCTCTACAAAGAAGAAAGCTAGAAGGTCTCGTTAATTCCTTTGTGCTGTTCACTGATGAGAAACAGCTTAAAGGTGAAAAACCCCTATGAGGAACTGCTCTCTTCTCCCCAAGATATAGAGAAATGAGTTCACCCTGCGTTCCATCCATCTAGCCTGTGAACTAGCTTCTCTCCCTAGGATTTGCACTGTTGCAGCAGAGTGGTGCTGGGGCCATGTGAAACATCACCATGTAGCAAGGCTCTGTGAGGCAACATGTTTCTGTGTGAGAAGATGTCTTCCCAGACAGCAAGGTGCTGTTCTTTCCAGAAAAGGACCCAAACACACTGCTTTAGGACGAGGTAAAAATATAGCTAGTCCCAGATCAATTTAACATGGTTTGCAGTATGAAACCCCAATCTCTCTCACTAATATCAGTCATAGATTCATAGAATAGTTAAGGGTGGAAAGGACCTTGAGATCATCTAGTTCCAACCCCCTGCCATGGGCAGGGACACCTCCCATATAGAATGACAGAGCAGTTAGGGTTGGAAAGGACCTTGAGTTTCAGCTGCATAGATGAGTTAATGCTCCAATCCCTGTTGGTTTGAAGCACAGTGTGTTGAAGAAGAAAATTCTGAAAACTTTTTTGGATAAGAGGAAGCGTTGGCACTGCCACCATCTTCACAGCCATTGTTGTTGATGAAACTGGCTTCTGCTACTTCCTCAGCCATACAAGACCCTCTACAGTCTCTTTTGTCCTTTAGTTGAATGCTGTGATGAGAGGCTAAAATCTTTTGTCTCTGCTATACTTAGCATCTGTCCTTGTATGTAATATTTTTCTTTCCTTCCAGATGTTATCAAAGTCCAATAACTGCTCCTGAGAGCCAAGACAGATGTAAGCTATTTTTTAAATGACAATTCGAGCCAACTTTCTTTGAGATGTAAAAATATAACAAAATGTTATGAATGCCTTTTAATGCTATAGAAATGTAAAAATAAGTGCTGTAATAATCATCAGATTATTTATCCTCATCTGTCAAGGCCAAATCCTAGCTCTAATAGCAATCACCATGGCTAGGCTCCAATGCAATTATTATCAGGGACCTGCTCCAAAGACAATTGTCAAAGTCAATAAGAAACTTTTTCCCACTGAGTTCAGGGTACTTTGGATCAGGCTCCAAACTGTCTAAGCTTGCAGAAGCTGCCTTTGGTTTTCCCAAAGCCAGCACTCACAACACAAAGGTTGCTGTTGGTAGAGATAGTTCAAGACAGCAATCTCCACAGTGGAAGTTTAGCCAACCAGCTTTAAAAAGACAACAAAGTTATTTCCTTGTTACCTTCGGTTGATATACCCCTTACTGCCACCTTAACAGCTGAGGTGGTGTTGGTCGGCCTCAGTACTCTTTGTGCTGGAGGATCCTTCAGATGGGCAGTGACCATTAGTTGCCTAATACTGACTTGGAAGATCAGAAAGGCATTGCAGCTTAGGCAGCAACTTACTGAAAAATGGCAGCAAGACCTTTTATTTTCCCAGCTTCATGCCAGAAGGCATAAGGAGCTTATATTAAAATATAACAGCAAAATACTTCCAAACCACACCAAATTTGCCAATGCAATGTAAAGTTTTCATTGCTGTTTGACCCCGCGAAAAGGGAGATATGGATGGTTTGAGTAGTGACACACATTCCTGCTGGTTTTAATCAACAGATAATTAATAGCAAATTATAATCATAATAGCATATTTCATCCCAAAGGCTCCAAGAGCTCTTGATAAAAAGTTGGCCAAATGCTGTGTTTAATTATACTCGTGCAATCGAGTTCAAGTGAGGGTGGATATTCTTTAACCTTTGCAGTGCGGCCACTGCCAAGAAGGAGCATAGCACCTGCTCATTAGAACACAGTCCTCTGTGTACTAAAAAAAGGGAGGGCAAGAAGGAAGGACTCTGAAAAAGCCAACTGAGTCACCGGGGAATGCTTAGTACTACTCAGATAGAGACCCAGTGAGGGAAATGTTAGCCTGTCCTAGTCTGTACTTAGCTAGTACACACAGAATGTTATGGGATCTTGCATCAAAAATGCTACCCAGAACCTTAAGATTCCACTGATCCATTTCCAACATTCCATACAAGCACTCTTCTGCTCAGTACTGTCACACTGGGCAGCATCTGTGTGATGACATTTATTATCCGAGTCCTGGCTTGACATAACCTTGCTGAGCTTCTGAGATCTGACAACTTATAACCACCAGGGTAATGACCAAAAATCTTTGACAAATTAGGAAATTCGTGGCAGCAAAGGCTAATTGGTACCGCTGGGTATGGTGCTTGAATGTGGTACACTGCTCAGCACATGATCTTTATTGGCTGTGAGTTAATTCCTACCTGGTATAAACCATTAAAAGCTGCGGTAACACAAGAACAAAAAGTGAAAAAAAACCCCATACAAAAACACCAAAATCCAACCAACAATGCCCATGAGGCTGTATTTTCCTTTTGACAAAAAAGCAGCTACCTTCCAGAAGGATTACACCCTGAAATAGTTTAAGCAGTTGACAAATGTAATGATGAGAACAATAGCCTTTATATCGTGTGATCTAGAATAGCATTAAAAATGCAGCAGTGTAGCTTGTAAAATTTATCAGTATTAAAATTGGTGCAAACACAGTGACAGCATTAATTCTTAAGCCTGCAAGAGTCCTAAGCACTAAGAGTACTAAATTCAGAGTACTAAGTTGCTTTGTACTTATCAGTGCAACTGCCTTCTTCCTTCAGGCCAACAGCGTCCAGTTAACACTTCTTTTCAGTTTCCTCAACTGAACTATCACATTTAGGGCTTCAACCCTCAAACCCCTAAGATCACCCTTCATAGATTGCTAAAACAGTGCCTCAGTAGCTTTTGTTGCCTGCACATTGTCAGACTCTCCAGATCAGCCAAGTTACACTAAATTCCTAGAAGTGATAGTTCAGCCCATTCACAAGCTTATCTCACACAGGAATCTCAGGTCTTTTCACAGGGCCAATTAAGCAGTGGGGTGCCCCAGACTTACACCCTTTCTTTCTGCCAGAGATGCCTGTGTTAGCAATACACCCTCAGGGGAGTCATCGCACAGTGACACCCCAAGAGAGGCAGGTCTGTGCATTCAGGAACCATACATTCAACAGATTCCCCTAAATATGTGCTTCTGAGTCATCAGCTTGCCAACACAGCAGGCAAAGCCTAGCACATTTATAAATAATCACGGGGGAAACTCGGGAAACCGTAGTTTTCCTCCCCTACAGGAGCTTTTTTGAACAGGAGCTCCCTTTCCTTAGACATTTTTAAGGAATTCAGCAGCATACAACAGCATTACAAGTCAGATAGTAAGTTCAGTGAACAGGAGCGGATCTTCACATGTAGGTACCATGGGTAGTCTAAGCGTCAAGAGCACCACAAGCTTGTGCTGCTTGTGCTGAAATCCATGTTGTATTGTCATTGCTTTCAGTCTGCAGTTAGCTTGGACACGTCTGCCTGCCTTGTAAGCCAGTATAAAGCAGCCCCCCAAGCCTCTGAGTTATGATGGAACAGCAACATATCTTTCTCAAGTCAGTGAACTGTAGTGTGACACCTAATTTTAAACAGAGCTTTCGACTGGACCATGTCACAGCTCTCACTGCCTCCAAAATGAATCACAGACCTCCTTTCAGGGGGTACAGTCGGGAAAAAGCTGCAGGTAGGAAGGCTGTGAAGGAAGGCAGAAAGAAGGCAATATGGGCTGGCATTTTGGCTCTATGATATTACAGCACCAATTCCCAAGAATCTATCATTTAGGTTGGAAAAGACCCTTAAGATCAATTCCAGCTGTACACCCAGAGTTGCCAAGTCTAGCACTAAACCATGTCCCTAACTTTTAAATAGCTCCACCGCTGCCCTGGGCAGCCTGTTCAGTGCTTGACAATGCTTCAGTGAAGAAATTGTGTCCAGGGAGGTAAGGACTGGAGATTAGGAACAATTTGAGGCCATTTCCTCTTGTCCTCTCACTTGTAACTTGGGAGAAGAGACTGACCCCACCTTGCTACAACCTCCTGTCAGGTAGTTGTAGAGTAAGAAGGGGTCCCTTGAGCCTCCTTAGCTGTCCAGTTTAAGATGCAGCCTCAAGTGAACTGAACATTCAGTAATACTTTGAGAGCAGGTCTAAACAACCGAATATATCTTGTATTTTAAAAATGTCAAGTCAATCCAAACCAGTACTTGGCAGAAACACAAGGACAATAGGACTATGATGAAGACAAGGGCTAATCAAGAGCTAATCAGTAGCAAAATCTATAATCCTGAAATAACAGCAGAGGTGCCAAAGCAGTAGTCATTCATTGCCACTGTATGAATCAGACAGCTAGAATACCAATAGCTACTACCTTTTCAAGCCACACAGGCAAAGAAAGTTCTTGATTATTATGGTGTATTACAGGTCAATCCAGTTATTGGTCGCAGTATAAATACTCCTTGTAATTAATGGGCAACAGAGTTGTTATCTCTGTTAACCTAGTTTTCTACATGAAAACTCACAAGCAAGTCATTGAAGATTTTGAGCAATCTGGCAACCCCTCCACAATTAGCAGGGTTTCAAAAGGGTAATTAGCCAATTTCATGAGATGTATGCTATCTGCATGTCCCGGTAATAAGCTTCAGTGTTTACATTTCTTTTCTTGTATGATTATTGTGTATAAACACTAGTTCACACATCATCCTGAAATTCACCTACAACAATGCAGACTTTGAGAAGATGATAAAGAAACATTTGGAGTGGGTTCATGATTAACTGATGGACTGTATGTTTACCAAAAACCTCAGCAGACTTCTTTGGGAGGAAGAGGAGGAGGCTGGTCTTCTCCACTCAACAAGTGCATGACAGTGAGGTGCATGTTGCTGGTTCTGTTACCAATTTTGTGTGTCATAAGAGATGTTAGTAGAGATGTGAGTACTACTTCATCTTTTAAACTACCAAGGTTGTGTTTCAATGCAGTGACACATACAGGTCAAGACACGGGACTGATTCTTCGACTACAGCGATGGTTACTTTAATCTTGCCACAAGAGAAACCAGTTTACCTCGGAAAACCCTCAAGGAGTTGCTTTGGTTCAGTCCCCTGGCCCAGTTGAGACTGCCATTCACTCACTCCGGAGCATCACCTGGACAGTCGAAGGCACCCCTGTATTTTCTTCTACCTGTTCGTGTTCCTTGGTGCCTGGGATGTGGCTGTCATTGTGAACCACTGCTCTGTGCTGCTCCAACTCCAACAGCAGTGAGCTCACCCGGGCCGGGAAGGTGTCCTCTGGAGAGCCCTGGCCAGGGATATCTGAGAAAACACCAAATCCAAAAGGATCCTGGAAATGGGGCGATTCTGACCCTTTCGTTTCTGACACGTGGACATTTTGAAGGAGTTTGGGCATGTGTCTGTGTTCCAGCACCCTCAAAGCACAGTTCTAACATTCCTGCTCGAAGCCATGTCCCACTTGGAAACACACACTGCCCAAACTCCGCCAGAACCCCCTGAGCTTCCCCGGCAGCTCTCAGTCTCGCCCTTCTTAACTTCTTTGTTCCACTTTAGACAGCTTGCGCCTCGGGGGGAACCAGCGGTCACCGAACCGCGGCTCAGCGAAGCGGATCCCCGGCACGCTCCAGCCCTCCCCGACCCCCGCACCACCCCGCAGCACGCCCCGGGGCTACAGGCGAGGGGCCGAGGCTCCGAGCCCCCACCCCGGGGCCGCTCCGTCT